>CM032412.1:0-25000 GCA_019049475.1 Eueides isabella | reverse complement strand
TTTAAAATAGTGTAATATTTTCTTTTTTTTTTCATATTTAGTTCCAGTCGTAATCTCTCATTTTATGTGGATTGTACAAAATAATTTCAATGTTTCCCAACTGCCGGGCCTTCCGCGATGGGTCATATTTTTGTTTAAATGTTACTTTAAAACCATCAAATTATTAGATAAGCAACTATCTGAGGCGCAACTATAATTTATTATTGCTCGTATTCGGGCTACTTTATATGCAGAGTTACTAAAATATGTATTAAAGTAAGTGGACTGTTGAATTTTTTTCACATTAAATAGATTTTTTGCCAAAATTATTCGTTTTATTTGACATACCGAATTTCATTTGCTTTGAGTGATTAAGTTGATACAATCTGCTTACCATTTTATTTTTTTATATATGGCAACACTATGGGTTTAGATTGCATTAGTATATTTGCATGATAACAACTATATTAAGATTTATATTGCATGTTATACATATATGTTAAATAGACGTACAGAAATGAATCAATCATTTTATATTTATATATATATATATAATATATATATATATATATATATATATATATATATATATATATATATATATATATATATATATATATATATATATATATATATATATATATATATTATATAGCGTGTATAATTTAATATATGTGCTGCGATATACAAAAAGTAAAATCTTTCTTATAAATATTTGTTTGGCGGCAGATGTGTCGTTGAGCCGCGCCGTCAACCGCCTGATCCGCGCTGACGAAGCCCTCTTCCAATCTACGCCGGAAAAGAGAAGGAAAAAGATTTAATCACTCAACTTATATCAACCTTATATCGAAATTACAGACATTTTTATATGATAATTAATTTAAGATTTTTTTATTGTACAATTTCGTATATTGTGCAATAATATCGTATAAATAAATATTTCAATAATAATTGCACAATATATTTTTTTGGATTTCTACTTTGTCAGTGAAAATAAAAATCAGTTTTTTTTTATAATTTCATCTACAAGCCTATTTTTTTGATATTTTTTAATAATTGTTTAAATATAGCATATCAATTGAGAACGATTTAACCGAAATTCAAATAAATAAATAAATTTGGTATTTTTTATTTTAAAACATATATATAATGAAGAAATTTTTTTTTTTACTTATTCTTTATAAGTTTTGATTGTTTAATACTTGAAATAGTTCCACAGTTCCACTGGAAATAGTTACACTATATATGGTTGATTTAAGAGAAGAATATCGTTTTTATAGGCAACCTTTATAGTTATATATTTACCTCGTGCAAAGTGTGGAGGTCAGCGATGCCTAAAGCCTGGTACCAGAGCGGACTCATTAAGGACCACGTTGACCTCGCAACAGTAAACTGCATACTTGTATGTGTATATGTAACAGTTAGAGGAATGAAGTGAGTCAGCAGAAAGAGTGGAAATGAACTTGATTTATGGAGGAAAGTAATTACAAAATACAATATTTTTTAACATATTATTAATATATGTCAAAAAATATGATATTTCAGGCTGAAGAAAGAGAAATACTTTCTTTTTTTTTTTTTTGAAAATATAAAAATGTTAACCTAGCTGGATTTGAACCCACGGCCCTTTAACGGTGGAAATGTAAACGGATTTCGTTTAAAAAGAGTTCTTTCTGGCAAACAATTGCTTTTTGAGTGGCGGAACTCAACGCCGCGCTTGCCTTGTTGGCAGAGTGATGATATGAAGATATTAAATATTAAAATTGAAAATATTAAATATTTCATTTCCTCGAGTGGGGATCGAACCCAGAACCTGTCGGTTACAGTCACACGCTTGTGCCGCTGCGCCACGACAGGCCTCAAGTATTTATGGTATTAGAGTGGTTGCATTATATCGATTATCTTATCGATATAATGTATCTATTCTATGATCTTGTAATGGATTCAATGTTAGATGATTGATCAATGTGCTTTTACTTGTTTTAATTGTATTATTGTAATAATATCTCGTGTTGAATTAAAGTTAGTATGTAATTTCTTAATAAATCTATTGAATGCACTTATTTGGTTTTTATTATCCTGTCTTTTATAATTTTTAATTTGGTGTAAAATAAACGGTACCCCAGCGAGATATAATGAAATGATATCTTTAAAAACATGATGAGTGTTTTAAATTTGACGTATATAGAAAATTATGAATCGGAACCTTTTTTTTTTAGAAAACGTATAAGATTTTAATGTAACAGGATTTGAAGCTGCGCCTTTTGAAATGATCCAGATCTTCTGCATCTAGAAAAAAGTGTTTCCTTAAATACGTAATGACACGTGAATAACAAATAATCTACTATTTTTGAATATATATATATTCTTATTTTCATCTTCACGCTGTATCCCGCACGAGGCAGGGTAGGCAGAGGGAACCCGGGAACCTAGTGTTAAGACACTCCGTTCCACTTCCGTTCCCCACTTAAATGTATATTATGTTCTGCCTATTCTCCTAATTAAAGCTGCCAAGCTGAAAAAGTAACAAGTTGTTTAACGTGATAGACATTTGTCATTGAAGTATATAAACTAAATATCTGCAACGTCTGAAAGGAATAATTGGTAATCCTTAGTTATAATAGAACCTAGGTCAGTAGTTTAAGAAATAAGGAAATGGTACATCAGCAAAAGCTGTTCCTTGTGGTACGAAGTTTTCATTGGTATAAATTGAAGACGAAATAAATCGAAAAAATTCAAATTGAAGTTTTAGAACGAAACGGATTGATCGTAAGTACCATTTTTATTAAAAAGCATGATTACATATATATTTAAATTGTTTACTTTTTGAGATCTGGTAAAAAAAAGCGGCGTTGAGTTTTGCCACACAAAACCAGCAATGTCTCATTTTTTACCTATTTATCAATGATAATGGTAAGTAAATGGCAGTGATTTGAAAATGACCATAAAATTTATGACTACAGAACTAATTTTTGCTATAAGTAAGTACCATCTAGGATGTTACCTTATATTCAGGAACTGTATAGATAGTTCCGGAGTTCACAAATACAAATATATTTTACGATATTTTGCCTTGCTTTAAACCAAGCACGTTCCATTTTATATATCAATTTCTGCTTCTCAGTTTGCCATTGCCACTGTCTAAAGGCATCATTCTTTTCACGATCACCAACTGCACGTTAACTGTTCACTGCCATGTTTCTTCGCTCGCCTGTAATGATTACTGATTGAATATTGACTTAGGACAAATCAGCCTCAATACACGTGCACAGAATATTTTTTCCCTTTGTATTGCGAACACCATGTCCAGTATTGTCGTAAAAACGTTCGTACGAATCATCCGTCTTACCCTATGGGCTACGTTCTTCAGTTATCAATGTATAGATATTGTTTATAAAATGATAATAATCTTAATAAAAGTTCTTTAAAATTATAAGATTATTAGATCATGAAAGTAATTCAAATGAGAAAATAAATAATTGTATAGTCCATGCGGGTGCAGCTGTGAGCGGCTCTTTTTTTATAATTGTAATGTTTATAATTGTAATGTCTACATATTAGAAAAATAGAGAAAATTAAGTGCATTTATACCTTACTATGCTTATTCAGCAGTCTTAAACACTGGAAATACGTGCAGGTAAAAGAAAATTAGACTTATTTGGAGATTTCAAATATTGCAGGAAATATAAAAACGTTTGTCTTCCAGTCAAATAGCCTCCCGCATATAATGACACATATAACTTATTTTGCTAATAAAACACATTTACATTGCTGTTAAACTAAATGGGCGATATGTAACGTAGACACGTCGTAGAGCCAAGTGCTACGATTGAAATTGACTTCGATTTGGTTAAGCGTAGCACGTCGAAGTGAAGCGGGCAGGATAATCATGTAATTTATATAATATTGAATATATTTTATATTTTTTATATATAAGTGACCCGTTTATGGCTTCACTTGCTTGTAGTTTGATTATTTTTTAATAATTATTATAGAGTGCTTTAGGGACAATTGGTTATTTTAGTATGATTAACTTTTGGTTTTTTATTTATGTTTCTTTTTAAAAACCTTTCATGTTTAGTAATAATTAAAATGTTTGGTTATACCATATCTATCGTAAACCTGATCCTTCGGGAATTCTGGTAAAAATAATTAAGAGTTACTCCACAACCATGAGTGACAAATAGAACGACTGAGAGCTAGTTTTTGCTTTCAGATCGTGTACATAACTATATACATGTACATTCTATCTATTTCTATATTGAAACTACTAATTTTCTTTTATTGGACTCGTTAACGGAACTACCGGCTCCATGTAAAATAATTTTTATTTTTTTATTTATTTAGAAAAGGCTATAGCCTATTACATTACGTTAATATGTCGTGTAACTCACTATATCTGCATACTGTAACCAAATTCTTTGTTTCTAATATTTTTTTCTGGATACCCTGTTATATGCGGTTAATTTTTGTTCCCGCGAGCGTGGAAATGAACATAATAAATATTAAATTCCCTCGACTGGGAATCGAATCCACAGTGTCGCGTTTACTGTCACTAAATAGTACCTACGGCCAGAGCTAATGCGGCCTCGGGAAGTTAGAATATGTTAAACATAACATGTCTCATACACATTTGCTACTTACAATAGACTAAATTAACAAATTAATTAATAACAAATGTTGAGGATCAATAAAAAAGGATGCTAATAATAATACAAATACGAACTCTATAAAATTGATAATTGCTAAAAATTTGATACAATTACATTAAAAAGTAATTTTCATTAGCAAGGGAAATTTGATTTATGTGTCTGAGTTAAATACGTGACACCAAACAAAACCTTACAGCATTTTGTGAAGCACGTTCTTATAAGTATCTTTACTTTATCTTACATATTTTTACTGTAAAGTAACATTTATAATTGTATTTTCTACCGACGTTACGCTGTATCCCGGACATGGCAGCGTAAGCAGAGGGAACGTGGGGACCTAGTGGTAAGACCCTCAGTTTCTCACTTTTCGAATTGGAAATATAGCATGTTGAGTTGCGGAACTCAACGCCACGCTTTGAAACGCCACGCGAAGAAATGAAAACATCAAATATTTTATATGAATATATTAAATATTTTATTTTTTCGAGTGGGGACGGAAACCACAACCTGTCATATGTACAGTCACACAATTGCCCCTCTGTGCCACGTAAGGGCCTGTCGTGGCGTAAATGTAACCGACAGGTTCTAGGTTCGATCCCCACTCGAGGAAATGAAATATTTAAAAAATTCAATTTGAAATATTTAATATTTCATTTCTTCCGTCTGGTACAAGAGCACAAAACGCAGCGTTGTGTTCCGCCACTCAACACGCATGCCTCAAATTCGGTGGAAAGTGGGGAGCGGAAATGGAACGATGTGTCTTAACACTAGGGAACCTAGTGTTAAGACATTCCGTTCCACTTTCGTTCCCTCTGCCTACCCTGCCATGTGCGGGATACAGCGTCAGGGCAATGAGACCTGTATTTGAAGAATTTGTTCACTTGTATGGTTAAACACGATAGTCTCGGAAACTACTGGTTCGATTTGAAAAAATCTCTTTCCATTTATCCAAGAAGGCTATATTTATTTATTTATTTGCATTCAGACGCAGACGGACCTGCAAACTAATGCTAGTGTTTAATAAATGCGGAAAACAGAAAGACATTATAATATTGTAAATTTCCTAAACACTAAATCGACTTTTATTTTACTTCACCTACTACCAATTTTCGAAATTGTAAAAACAATATAAAAATATATATCCATAATTTTTTAAAAACGTTTATTATCTTTCCTAAGATATTTGCTTAATAGGCTGTTAGCAGTTTTACACTTTAATCTGAAGATATTTCGATTCGTTAGAGATCGCGTTTCGTACTACCAGCGCCCTATGGCGAGATTTCTGTAGTGCCCCTCTAAAAAAATAACTAAGAACACTTTTTTATAAATTAGTTTACCTAAACATCATCATCATCATCGCAACAGCCCTCTATTTTGATATTTTTTTGTAATTTAAGTATTTGCCACGTTAATTCGTCCTATACTTTCTGGCATCCAGTTTCTTCTGGTTCGGTGCCCTGTCCTCTTTACGCCGTTGGCAGAGTACAGGCACAGTGTATGGCTGTAAGCGTAATGGTTGTCAATATGGTTTCTAAAATAGTTCTGTGTTCAACGCCTTACTACCTTCCCTATGGGTTCAAGCATAAAGCTGAAAAACGTAATTTTTAATTAATTAAAGTAAATTATATTTGTTTATATATATCACATCCTTCTGTTAAATTTCCTTTTAAAAAGAAACATTGCATGGTAAATATCAAACCAGACTGAAGAAGCTAGATATTAATTGTTACAAAATATTTTTATGTTATAATTTCTTTTAATAAATATTAAATATAAATTAATTATTAATATTTTACAAAGTCACAGAGAAAATAGACACGAATACATAACAAATACGTGTAATAATCATCATAATAAAATATTTAACAGAACAGTGACCTTTGAAAGTTTCTGTACAAGTTTTCTTTTGTTTTCCTTAACAAAACATAAACGGCTTTAGTAAGATTTATTGGGCCTGAAAGCTCAACCGTTACGATAGGCGATTCAAGTTTTTGAGAAAAACATTCGTTTGCGCATGTGCGGCATCCACCAATGCTGTATGCATCAATAGTGATGTACAACGACGCGTTACTGTCGATTTGGAAATTATTAAATATTTTTTTTTTATTTAAAAAGTCAATTTATCAAAATGTTTTAGTTGGAGATAGATTATAAAGAAACTGTGTCGCTGGAAATCTTTGATAGATTAAAGTTATAATCAACCCTACTAATATTATAAATTGGAAAGTGTATGAGGATAATTGTATTCCACTTTCAGGCAAAAGCTTCTGAACGAATTTAGACGAAATGTGATGATAGAATAGCTTTACATAAAAAAAACAAAAGCAGTTTTATGTAAAGACTTTGTATATGTATAGTGTAGCGATTCGGTTTCTAGTACATCATAATCTTCTTCAGGACAGGATGTTCAGAAGGATCTTACTATTAAAACACTCCGTTTTCCATTGTTATATGAATATGAAAGCTCTATGTGTAGAGCGGCGGAACTCAACGCCGCGCTTTGTCTGTATATCATAATAACATTGAATGTAAATATATTTATTTAAAGTACGAACCTTGTCGATATTTTCACATCGCTAGTGGTAGATTTCGCAAAACGTTCAGTGCGATAAAATGTTTGGAAGGAGCGGAGGGAAGCTTCCCAACCGAGCTCTTCTCGCGCCAACGGAAAATTTCAACTTTGAAATTTTAATAACAACTTGTAGTGTACATAATTCTGATTTAATTTTTTAATAAAATAGTTTTAAATTTTTTAAAGTGATTGTAAATTAATGAATTTAGTGATTGTGTTTGTGTGTAACTTTTAAAATTGAATTGTGATTTTTTTCTGAAGAAAAGAAAAACTATGTATGTAAGTACATATGTACTTATTCTCTCTTATACATAAATATTCTTTTCCAAGTGTACAATTCTAACAAATTTATTATTGCTAATTTAACTATTTTAGTATTTATTCTTAAAAATAATATATAATATCTTATTTTTTAGCGAATTTCTTATCTGTATTTTTCTTATCACATTGACAAAACTTTTATAAATCAAAATATTAATATAAAAAAATGATTTTAATATTTTTTTACACCTTAAACATATTTAGTATTAGCACCTAAGTAGGGATTATCATAATTGGCTTACTAAAAAAGATTTGCTAAACAACGACTTCCTAATACATATAATACATATATCTACAAATAATAAGCAAAGATAAGTAAGAAATATATTATTAAACAGAAAAAAATCAACTCAATAATTATATATCTGGCACTAATAATTATATGACCTATAAATATTTAATTTACAAATTGCCATCGTGATTTTACTTTGCGATTGTATGGAATTATTATAACTTTTATTTACAAAATTTTACGATTATTTTAAAATTAAAATATTATCTAAATAAATAAAGGCTTCAAAGCGCGGCGTTGAGTTCCGCCACTCAACACGCAATGCCTCAAATTCGGCGGAAAGTGGGAAACGGAAGTGGAACGGAGTTTCCGGGTTCCCTCTGCCTACCCTGCCTCGTGCGGGATACAGCGTGAAGCTGAGTGAGTGAATTAAGGCTTCAATATTTTTTTTATACTCATAAACATAATCAAATTTAACGAAATGATAAATATATACGCAATTTAAAAGGTTGTATACACACCAAGTGATTAAATCTCCCGAAGGACAAATAAAGAGCATTAAGAGCTAAGCGTGGGATTTCTTATTGACAGTAATAGAATTTACTTTGTGTGCAATTTCGTAAGCGAAATGGACCTTCGTTCTTTTGACTTTAACTGCTTTTTTTATAGCTGGTAAAGGGAACATGGGAACCCGATATGAAGAGACTCCGTTCCCCTTAAGACACCCCATTTTACGCTTATTATACAGGGCGATCTGCGACGCAGGGCATCGCGTGTTGAGAGGCGAAACGCAACTCTGCGGTTGTTTTTTACTTTTTCATATGAAAAGTATCGAGCCAATAAAAAAATGATATAATGTATTGTTTTTGAATTTAAATAAATTAATTTTGTTGAATACTCAGTTTGAAAGTTACATATTAAATACTCATTACTCAGCTCATGCTGTATTCCGTATTCGGCAGGGTAGGCAGAGGGAACTTAAGAACTTAGTCTGAAGTTAATAATTAAATTAAAATTTTACCTGAATCGTAAAAGCAGAATATAAAATAAATTACTATCACTTCAGTCCGTAAAACGAGGTATTTTTCTTATAAAATAGAATTTCTCACTTAGCTTCACGCTGTATCCCGCAGATGGCAGGATAGGCAGAGGGAACTTGGGACCCTAATGTTAAGAATAAATATAAACCTTACCACAACGTTATATAGCGTGAAGCTAAGTTATAAAAATATACAATCAAAAGTTCAAAGATTAATTTAGATATTACGAGGTATTTCACGAATATATTTTTAAGAACTTCTCTTTGCATTATATACCTTTTTCTTTCATAAATTTCCAGGAGACCTTAAAATAGATAATATTTTTCTGGTTTACGACTATACAATTTTCGAGTAGTCTAGCCCAGACCACCTACCGTAAAATGTTGGAAACGTTGGGCTTCTAAACTTGTTTAAAAAACAATACACTCGATTAATGCGGTTATAATTGTTTCATTTAAAATAAAAGATATAATAATGACTGCTAAAACTTTTGAACGGAGCAGGATTTGATTAATTTCTGACCAACTTCAAGCCATTCGTTGTCTTCTGGCAACGTCGAAATTATTATACAATATTTTTTTTGTTACGTTTTCTAGAAATACATTTAACACAGTTTAGTCAAAGTGGGAAACGGAACGGAGTGTCTCTCATCATATCAGGAGTGAGTTCTCAAGTTCAAGGTATATATATATATATATATATATATATATATATATATATATATATATATATATATATATATATATATATATATATATATATATATACATATATATATATATATATATATATATATATATATATATATATATATATATATATATATATATATATCTCAGCTTCACGCTGTATCCCGCACTAGGCAGGGTAGGCAGAGGGAACGGAAGTGGAACCTAGTGTTATGACACTCCGTTCCACTTCCTTTCCCCACTTTCCGCCGAATTTGAGGCATTGCGTGTTGAGGGGCGGAACTCAACGCCGCGCTTTGCTTTATTACCAGAGCGAAGAAATGAAACATTAAATATTTTAAATTGAAAATATTAAATATTTCATTTCCTCGACTGGGGATCGAACCCAGAACCTGTCGGTTACAGTCACACTCTTGTGCCGCTGCGCCACGACAGGCCTCACTATATATATATATAAATATATATATATATATATATATATATATATATATATATATATATATATATATATATATATATATATATATATATATATATATATTTATATATATATATATATATATATATATATATATATATATATATATATATATATATATATATATATATATATATATATATATATATATATACATATATATATATATATATATATATATATATATATATAAATATATATATATATATATATATATATATATATATATATATATATATATATATATATATATATATATATATATATATATATATATATATATATATATATATATATATATATATATATATATATATATATATATATATAACCGAAACTCGACGTGTTAGTGTTCGAAACGTCGGGTTTCCAAAAACACGCTTAAGAATCAATATACGCGATTAATCCAGTTTAAAGTGTTTCATTTAAAATGAGTGGTAGAACTTAGCGCCGGGAATTGCCTCGTCATAAGAGCGAGGAAATGTAAATTATAACATATTTCTTGTGGGGATACAAGATGTATTTAATATTCATCCCATCACACCGCAACGATCTCAAAAGGATTTTCTTGTACTACATAGTGCCACAAAAGCATTAATTACGTGCAAGAAAACTATTAATTCCTTTCATATGTTATCCTATCATCCATCACTGCTGTTATTTCCAGGAAGTTATATTCGTAACGTTAAGCGTTATTCTATTTCCTTCTTGTATGATAGATGTTCAAAGCATTCAGTTTTATACAGAAAACATAGACGCACCTTCGATCTCAAGGCAGGCATCGTACTAAAAAAATAATTCACAAGAACCATTTCCTAGTGTTAAGACACTATGTCCCTTTAGAAATCTTCCGTTTCGCGAAATTTTTGAGGTATTTGCGTTGTCATTAGAGCAAGGAAATAAGCATGTTAAATATTTCAATCAAGTGTCGAACTCACAATTTGAGGCGTTTAGACGCGCTACGACAGGCTATAAACAGAATACTTTTCCATATACATAAATCATATAAAAAAATACATTTCCATGAACATATTATGAATGGGCACCGTTGGCCGGCATTACCCAATGCGAAACGCAATGGCCAAAGCCACTACTTAACGCCGGTTTTAGATGCCGGGGGTGGTAGTGATCCGGTCGAATCTGCCCATGCGTGTTGTCATTGCTGACAACGTGACTCTCCCACACGTACTTTAGGCGCCTCTTACGACACCACCAGTACCAAGGTGATCCTATTCTAAGTCGGAATCACAAGGCCAGTGTTGTTGCTAACCTGTTTGAAACAAAATATGAACTGTAAAATCGTTATGAACCGCCCAACCTGGTTCATTTTACTTTGAAAGAGTTTAGAGAGGATATTAATATATTCTGAACTTGTACTTGTCTTGTCTTGTCTTTCGCTTAAAATTGAAATAAAAAATCAATATTTATAAAAATATTGAATTTTTATTTAAATTTTAAGCGATAAATTCTGTCTAAAATGTAAGGTTAGGGGTACTTACTATATATATAACATTATGTGTAAATTTATTACTTTATAAATTAATATTTAAAAATATTGTTTGAAAATAATTATCGTAAAATTTAATTTGTTATTTTTTTTGTCCTCTGTAGAATAATCGTAAACGACCAGAAAAATATATGTATACGATACGATGATAATAATTAAGACAACATAACTTTCGTATATCATTCACATTTTGTCTATTTCAAGGGTATCGTTGATAATTAAATGTAAAACTGTGAATAATGGCTTAAAAAAAATAGAAATGACCCGCTGAGTTTCTTCTAGTTCTTCTCAGTTATAAAGTGTTTGACGTTCAAAAAATAAACTTGTAAATTTTTTATTTTGAATAAAATATTTGAATTTGGATTGAAAATTACTTTGTTATATGTAAGGAATTCTTGATTTTTTTTTTCAACATGGCATTACTATTATTAGCATATGTTATGTAATTTAATTTTTAAAACTAAAAAAAAACACATTAAAGTAAGTTTTTACTTTAGAAATTACAATATGGCCCCTGCAAGGCGTATATACAGCGGACGAAGCCACGGGCGTGTCGCTAGTAAGTGTTTTTATAATAGTATCCAATCAGAAGTTCGAAGATTTATCGAGATACCATTATGATGCAATATCATGATAAATTAGTTGATGAACGCAAGCGTACAACTAAAAACGTAAACATGATAGGTTGTGGGTTCGATTCCCATTTGAAGAAATGAAATATTTTATTTTTTCATTTTTTCACTCTGGAATCGAGGCAATACACGGCGTTGAGTTTCGCAAGTGTCTCAGCACTAGGTTTCCAAGTTACTTGTATCCGCCCTGAAACGTGAAGTATTTCATTGTTGTATTTTATGGAGGCCTGTCGTGGCGCAGCAGCACAAGCGTGTGACTGTAACCGACACGTTCTGGGTTCGATCGCTAGTCGAGGAAATGAAATATTTAATATTTTCAATTTAAATATTTAATGTTTCATTTCTTCGCTCTGGTAATAAGGCAAAGCGCGGCCTTGAATTCCATCACTCAACACGCACTGCCTCAAATTCGGCGGAAAGTGGGGAACGGAAGTGGAACGGAGTGTCTTAACACTAGGTTCCCGGGTTCCCTCTGCCTACCCTGCCTCGTGCAGGATACAGCGTGAAGCTAAAAAAAAAACAATTGCATTTTATTTTATTCTTTCTTTTTCAACACTCGATTTCTCTTTAACGTGTAAAGTGTATGAAAATTAAAAAGTCATCAAGAGTATGTGGGAGCAGCCTTGTAGTGTCAAGCGATAATTAACACTTTTATAATAATGAAATTTAAACTTACCTACTCGTAATGTGTAAAAATATCTACAATCTTTCATATGTAAGTGGTGAAAAAGTGATTGTCTTTTTCTCAGTTTCACGCTATATCCCGCGTAGCGAAAGGACTTTGATCAACCTAGTGTTAATATACTCCGTTGCATTCACTCCACTTTACGCCGAATTTGAGGCATTGTATTGCGGAACTATGCGCCGCGCTTTGCCTTGCATATCAGAGCGAAGAAAATGAAAATAATAAATACATATCAAAACTTTTGGCGATTACAACCGCACGATTGTGCCCTTGCACCAGACATACCTAATATAATGTTTAATTCAAATGTAAAATTTTTCAATTCTTATATAATTTGATATGTAATTGTAAATAATATTTCTATTAAAGGTACTCGATAAGGTCTGCTATTTACAAATAAAATCACTAATTTATTACTGACATATTATCATATTAACAAATAAATAAGTTATAATTAAAAAAAGATTATATTTAATTATAAATATTTTTTTTGGCTTTACTCTACATTCCGTACGCAGCAGGGTAGTGAGAAGGAACCTGGGACTCTAGCGTTAAGAGGCTCCATTGCTATTTATATATTTCTGTCACCCACTATCCGCCCTATTTGAAAGGCATTGCCCAGCGCAACTCAACACTTTACCTTACTAAAAGAGCGAGAATTTCTTTTAAATATGAAATATTTTCTACCCCCAGTGGGAATCAAAGGTAGAACCGTCAAGTTTACAGTAGCTTGCTTGTTCACCTGGGCCACGAAGGCGATATTTATATGTATAATATATAAAATTTCATTTCAACAATTAAAATAAATTATTTTGTATGTATTTAAAAATGTTTAATTTAAAAGGGATCAAAAGAGCGTTTTCTAAGCAAAAAAAAAATCTACAAAATAATTCATTAAATGAAATATCCTTAGATCTCTATACCAGATATTAGGTTACTTTTTATGAACTCAGCAATTAAAACATAATATAAAAATATATTTATTTAAATGTAAATTAAAATAATCACTCTAAAATACAGTCTCACAATAACAAATTAAGTGTAATGTATACCTATAATATTTTGTACGAAAACCCTTTTTCGTAAATAATCGTATTTACGAACAACATACGACCGAGATATTTAATGAAAATTGGTATAATTTTCAGTGAATTTTAGTTATTTTACATCATAATCTTCATTTATCCGTGCCACTTAACACTTAACCATGTATTAAAACCAACGCTGCTTTAGTTGGTTAAGTCCAAATTGGCTTTTTTATTCCATAAAGTGGCAAACGAACTGAAGGCCCACTTGTTGGTAAGCAGAACCATGGATCGCCCATGAACATATCTTGAAGGGGTTGCAGGCGCATTGCCGACCTCTAGGGTCAAGGTACACACGACGCTTGAAAACTCTTAAGTCGTAGCACTCGGGGAACACCTCAGGAGGAAGATAATTCCAGTCTGCATGTACGCGTGGAGAATGATCTTGATGCACGCCCATTGGATGCTAAAAATGCATCCAGTTGGTGTGAGTGATAGTTACAGGAGTAGCTATCAGAAAGGCAGGAAGCAAGATGGTACAAAGATGATGGCAGCACTAGGTCGAATAACTGACGGGAACACTCCCCATAGTAAAGACGACAGACCAACGAGAGAGAACCAACGTTTCTCCGTATATTTAAAACTTCTAACCTGTATGTTAGTTTCGGATCATCGACAATTCGAATTGTCCGTCGTTGAGTCTTAAGATTGCAGTTGATATACTCAGCAGTCTCTTGACTCCATTCTAAACGACCGTTTAATTGGACCATATTCGATATGTCGACCTCAAGAATCCCAATATTATTAGGAGTAGTACATGACCTCAATGAAGGAGCATTTTTGCAAAAAACGCGCCAATTTAAGTCTTTGAAGGATTAATTATTTTTTTTTTGCATACAGACCTATAATGCTGCTGGATGAAATAAGAAAGATCTTAGAGAAGATCAGCGCCCGTTTAACTCAGCGCCTAATAAAGGTTAGTCGGGTTTTGAAATTTAAAGGTCTGAATCGACGTCCATGAACATCCATCGACACCCTGAAGACTCCAACGTTGAATGTGATGGCAAAAGGAGATGTTCAATAAAAGGAGCCAGCGCCTTTAATGGCCTATCATTTGTTACGAGAGACGCTCCGCTTTCATGGTGCGCTTTTCTATCTTAGACAGCTTTTAACGAATTACTTTCAAGATAGAATGGTTTTGGACGGGGAGGGACCAAAAAATTGGACGTTGAAGGCGCCGTTGTGGTGTTTTTAGGCCAGAAATGTGAAATCTCAGATATTATAAGTTTTTAAACTGTCGTCTTCCCTCCAGAATGAGCATCATATTGAACATTTGGAAACAGAAGGTGGATGTTATATCTGGGCGTAGCCCGGCATAGTAGTCAATGTCCGTTTGCGTTGCACTTCGCTCACTCGTACTCTAACTGTAGGCTACTACTAAACTTCAGAAAGCCAGATTATCCATGCCGATAACTATGTTGACCTTCCATCAAGGTGTCGTAGCGGTAAGAGTGTGCTATTCTGTGGCATCTCGACTTAGGCGGTGAGGTTTCTGCTGAGTTTTAGTAAGTTATATCGGGTTATCTTTCAATGTATCTCACAATACTATCCGACCATAAGTCGTATCTGTTTACGGATGCGTATTTCCTAGCGGCATGAAAAGGTATAGCTTATTCTCAACTTTTTATGTTTCAACATAACCTGACCTGCACTTAAAATCACCAAATTTGTGGATATTCCGGTGTCGTTAGTAGGCAAAATCAGTAACTGCAAAGGCAATGAAACAAAAATACCTCCAATTTTATACTGTCTCAAATTATTTTGTAGATATGTGAAAGATTGCAACCTTGACCTCGTAATTTTTTGTTACTCATGATTAAGTACTAGGTACCTACAACGTCAAATCAGTTATTTTGATATATTTTCCTTTTACTATGAAGTAGCGATAGCTTGAGAAAATAGCTTATATATTTTAATAAATGTCAAGTTTCACAATGCATGAACTTTATTACATGTACTTAATGAAAATATGTTTTTAAAATGTTTCTCATTACTAAAGGAATATTCTTTTTTAAGAAATGATACCTTTTAAACAGTAGGTAGGAAAGAACAAATTCGAGTCACGTTCAAATTTTTATATGTTTTCTTATTGATCTATTCAAGATACAATAATCATGTACGACTTGAGTGAATACGATAGGGATAACTTTCGTACGAAAGCAAATTTACAGTTCTACTATAAGGGATTTCCTGGTTTGACAAGACATTCTTATACTGTTACTCTACTAACATGAAGAATGGAACTAAAAATAGAGTGACTTATTATTCGTTTTTCATAGTCAAAAAGATGGTAAGTAATTTTTATAATTATCTAGTAACGATGACTAAGCGAGACGGAAGTATGTCTGAGTTCTGACCACTAAAGGAGTTAATCATTAAATATTTTCATTTCCTCAATGTGGTAAGAAGAAGAATATCACGCAATGTAGTGGTAATGGTCGGTCCGTAGGGAGTGTTTTAACACTACATTCCCTTTGATTGGCTGTATGTGAAATATATAGCGCAAAGCGACTTTTGATGTCCCACTCGGTTTGAACCAATTGTATAGTTAAAAATGCTATCTTACTATTGAATATTTGTTTAGATTTTGTATGAATATTTTAATTGTAACAAAGGAATGGACACAAAAAAAATAATTAATTGCCTAAAGCGGATGACCGAATGGAAAAAAATAATGCAAGCAATGTGAATATTTACTTTTATTTTTTTTTTATTCATTTTACTAGTTTTATAAAAACATTTAGTTCAGTGCGCCAGTAATTTGGCAAGCATAAAAAACGCTGGCACGAGTTTACAATGGAAAAATATATGAATTTAAAATACAATAGCTCAGTTCACAGTCAATTAATATTTGACCAAATCACAAAATATAAACGCAAAAAAATGTTTAACCACGCTGTACGTACGCAATAGCATATTGATATTAAGTGCTAAACAGAATTCAATTGAATATAATATTATGGTTACGTAAAATGTGATCGTAAATGGGTATTTCTAAAAAACTTGAGGCCTGTCGTGGCGCAGCGACACACTTACATATAAAATTTTCTTATAAAGCTCACACTATGCAATTCGTACATCAGTACATTAAAATGCTGATGCTGAATGACTGTCATGACTGACACTATCAAACCATTAATAAAGGCAGCCCAAAAGGTTTTAACTAAAGACTTATGTATATAAAATGTTGTTACCAGTGGAAAGTTAATATAAACAATTCTGTTAGCTGAATCACGTTAGCCTGTGACGCTCCCGATCTCTGCCAGCACGGAAATTGTAATCAGATTATTTGGCTACATAGGACGTGTGCCTTTCAAAATGTCAAACATTTTCGTATGTTTCGCCTTTATTTTTTACATAGTAGTCTTCTTTAAAATCAGTAGTTTAATTTGCTACTATTATTTAAAGTACTTTTATCGTTGTTTTTTTCTATTTTTGTAATAATAAAATCGTATAATTTCGAAACAAAAATTGTTTTTAAAGTAGCGTGGCTTGAACCCATGAATTTTTTAACATGTCTTAATTTTAAAGGCTCATTTTATTTTTTTGTTAGCATCACTAAAACGATTTCGACAATGTTTGACATTTGAACATTACTACTACTAATAATAGTCAACCTTAATTGGGTGATTTATGTCCACCAGATAAGTTATCAGGTAGTTTGATGGAGAGTTAGAAAAAGTTATAACTAGCCTGTATCTACGAGTTAACATTAATTATCAGACGATCTGAAACTTTATGCGTAACCGGTGTAAATGGGCCTAATTATCTTAAATGAAGTTCGTAGAGTTATATTCGTGACGATAAATCATTCAGATCTTCAAGCGTAGCTAGATATATTCTACAAGGGGCCTGGCCTCCAGTGATTCACAGTGAAATAATAATGCAGCATGAAATTTAAGTACTATATTCTATACAATTTTCGATTGTCAACGGGACAGGCTTCGATCCCTACTCGAAAATGTAAAAAAAATATATTTGTAATTTCTTTGCTCTGGTAACAAAGCGCTGCGTTGAGTTCCACCGGTAGAAAGTGGGGAACGGAAGTGTCTTGATGGGAACGGAGTATCTTCAGACTAGGTTCCCAAGTTCCTTCTGCCTAAACTATGCTGTGCGGAAAACAGCGAGAAAATGAAAATACAATGTATACAATCATGTATATATCGGCAGGTTTAATTATTTATTATCATATTCATAATAAGAAGCTTTGTTTATCTTAACATTATTTTCATTTTTTGTCAGTAAAAATCTGTGTTGGTCACCGAATTATTTTGGGGAAGGGTTGGCCCGCCCATGTCTACAATAATAGAAGGTCCTAAGTTTCTTGGAACACAGAAAACAAATCACTTCTAAGTTTTGCCTAAGTATCTAAAGGTTTACGTACTCAACAGCTTAAACTAACCTTACGTCTCGGAACCTTTCCGCTGACCTAAAATAATGAAATTTTCTAAAAGAAAGTTATATAAAAAAATGAGGATATCACCAAAAAAAACTTTAACAAAGTTAATAAGTAATAATTATTTTTTTTATTGGTTCTAAAAGAATTAAGCATGATACACACACAAGTTCGATAATGACTACTTTATTCATAAACTGTGTTGTAATCATTAACGCCCTTCTTCAGCAATTTTACAAAAGAATTCCAAAAAAGAAAGAAACAAAAAAAAGAAACAATAGAAACTAACGATTATATAAACTAAAAACTAATCATAATATAAACTAAAAATATATTTTAATTTAAAACTTAAAATTTGTGTTTGTGTGTGTGAGTTTGTATGCGTGTGTGTGTGTATGCATGTGTGAATAAAGGTGTATGTAGATTAATTTTATTATATATATTAGGAGCTAAGTACTCATAATGTTGTTTGCTAAGCGCCAACCTACAATGGAGAGTCTTACAAGCCACGTCAGATCTACGTTTACTATTAATGCAATGTTTTTTGTAAGGAGTTTGCGAGAGTTTACGTTGAGTAGTGTTAAGTATAAATTTGTAGTTCACTTTTTGGAAAATTAGTGCAAGAGAGCGCAAAATAAAGTTTTTAACATAAACAAGTTATATTTCTTATCAATCTACTAATACTAATCTACATAATATTATATTGATACGGAATTCTTATGGAGCAAGACCAACTTACACCGGCTTTGTTTGACCTGTCACAGGCTATTGATATATATTAAAATTACGTTTTTTTTTTAAATCATACGGTGTCATTAAACTGTTGTGGGGCAGCAGCACAGTGTCTGACTATAGACGTATCGGTTGTGGGTTCGCTGTCCCACTCGGACGAATTAATTATTTTCATATCCTGGATCTGTCAACATAAAAATGCGTAGCGTTGACATCTGCCATTCAATATCAATATTTTGGAAGTGGCTTCCTTCGATGTGCGGGTTAAAGCGTGATGCTACCAAAATAGTTTTTGGAAATAGCCTGGCTTTGTTGAAGAGGCCTGTCGTGGCGGTGCGGCATAAGCTGGCTATAAGCATGATAGGTCGTTTTCAAAATTAAATATTTAATGTTTTCATTTCTTCGCTCTAGTAATAAGGCATAGCGCGGCGTTGAGTTTCGCCAAATTACATGCAATGCCTCATGTTCGGCGGAAAGTGGGGAACGGAACGGAGTATCTTAGCGCTAGGGTCCCAGTACTCTATGACTGCGTGCCTGCCACGTGCAGGATTGAAGCTGCACTATTTCTATCTCATACTGAATATACATATAAGTGTCCATAGTAACCGATGCATCACTCTGAGGTTGTACACAAATATGTAAACACTTTATATATTAACGTTAATATTGAAAATGTAATGGAAATACAGGAATTGATTACTCAGTAAAATGTAAATTTTATTGTAATTAAAATACAGTTTATTTGTATTATGCTTTAAAATATATGACTTTATAACATTAATTATTTATGCATAATTTATCTACAAAGTACGGAATTCAATAGGGATACGGTCATTTATAGCGCAATGCCTCTGTAAACACAACCAGTAGTGGGTTCAAGGTCCGCTCGAGAAAACGAAATATTTAATATTTTCATTTCCACGCTCTGGTAACGTGGTAAAGTATGAATTTCAGTTTCGCCATTCAATAAGCATAGTCGGGGAACTTAAGTGTCTTAATGGGAACCAGTAGTCTTAATATTAGGTTCCCAAGTTCCCTCTGTCTATCCTAACAGGCGCAAGATACAGTGTGAAATTAAAAACAGTGAAGTGCGTGGGCAACGCAGTATGCTAACAGTTATCGTATTCTGCTTTCCTTTTTAGTAACGATATTATATAGTATGTATATTGATATCTACACAGAAAATTAAATTACGCATGTACTTAAGGCCTGTCGTGGCGCAGCGGCACAAGAGTGTGACTGTAACCGACAGGTTCTGGGTTCGATCCCCAGTCGAGGAAATAAAATATTTAATATTTTCAATTTAAATATTTAATGTTTCATTTCTTCGCTCTGGTAATAAGGCAAAGCGCGGCGTTGAGTTCCACCATTCAACACGCAATGCCTCAAATTCGGTGGAAAGTGGGGAACGGAAGTGGAACGGAGTGTCATAACACTAGGTTTCACTTTCGTTCCCTCTGCCTACCCTGCCTAGTGCGGGATACAGCGTGAAGCTGGAAAAAAAAGAAAAAAAAAAAAAATGTACTTAATTATTATTATATTATATTTGTGGCCGTAATTGTGCAGGTAGATTAGTTTGTATGTAAATGAAAGAGACGTAGGACTACTTTAATGTATTTATTTTAATATATCAATAATGTACAGTAAAAGCTTCCTTCATAATTAAATTTCCCGATTAATTTAATAAGTCAATATTTGCTCTGTGATCCGTTTATGGTTTGTGGAAGTTAAAGGTCTCGTGGACGGATGATTATAATTATTATTATCAAATATCAATGGTTAAAAATTACATTGCAATCTAATTATATATTTTGATTCTTTTGCTCGCTGCTGTGTTATAATGCAATGTTTACTGATTAAATATAAAATTTCACTTTGTAAAATAACGAAAGGTAATTATCGTTTTCTTGCCAATTATTTAAGTTTCAATTGCATGTACAGCCCTGCAATTATAATTTGACATTAAAAGACAAAATTATTTCAAAGCAACATTTATGAAAATACTAACTTTTGCGTGCAGTTTTGCTGGAAGTAACTAAAATAGTGTATGTGGTATATAATACATTTTTAATGACAGAGGAATTTCTTACCGTAGAATTATTGCATTAGATTTAAAATATAGGCTATAATCGTTCTTAATAAATAAACTATCTACCGCAGAAGAAAATCATATCAGAAGTTCCCGAAATTGGCGCGTTGTTTGAAATAACTTTTCAGCATTATATTATACGTTTAGATATAGATTATATAAGTATGGAGAAGATATTATTTATTGGTATAGGGTAGATATTCAATATTATTCAACATAAGAATATTTAATTGATTTATCATGGCGATATGAGTGCGTGGGGTTAATTAGGTTTTTGAAAAAAAAAATATTTGTTTTTTTTATGTATTTTAAAACTTTATTATTAATAATAATGATATTTAAAGCAAAAAACTAAAAAAAAATTTCAGTTAATAATAAACAATTAAAAATTGATGAAATTTAAATAATAATCACGTGACTATAAACGCGCCATGATTGGTCACCATAGTTGTGACGACATAATGTTATAGCTATTTAATAACAGTACAGCGTTGACAACAAAATTAAATAGATCAAAACACAGCGTTCCTTATTTTCCTATCAACTGCATTGAGTGAAAACTAACATTATGACGTCACACGCGCTCGGGTTTGTTTGGGAGTTGTCGGCGAGTCTTCGGTACTGGATTCAAAAATTAATTTTTATTTTGAAATAACTTTTGAATTATTGCAAAAAAAAAAATAAAAAAATAGTTTTGTTATAAAACTAATATATCTTTCTATTTATCACAAAAAAAATTACAATTTTTTTCAAAAACCCAATTGCCGTTGGTACTCATTCAGGAAGCTAATTATGTTATATATTTACTTAAGGTTATTTGAAAAGTACAATTGTTGAGTTCCTTGACGGCTATTCTCAGCAGACCCGTCTTCCGAGCCGGTGGTGGCTTTCTATAGGACCGTGTCGGTTCTATACAGACATTTCTATATAACTTAATGATTCAAAAGTGCTTGAAATGGCTTAATTGAATAAAGAATATTTTGATTTTGGGTTTTTGACATGATTATATTAAATTAATCCAAGCAAGCCACGAGCATTAAACTAGTCATTCCAATAAGCCATACACATTTCCCTCACTCCGGCCATGGCCACCAGAGTTAAGTGATTCAAATTAAAATAAAATGTACTTCTAAAGCCTCTACTTCCACTTTAATGAGTTTGTGGTTTATCTTTCACCTTAATTACGAGAGCTTGTTTCTCCGACTGAAAATAAGTTGTTGTAAGTAGCTTATGAAATTGTTTGACATAAATAATATTGTTTTCTATGTGTTGTCACATTCTTATCTGAATGTCTGAATTAACAAGTAATTTAGTGAGCTGAAATGTTCATATGGATATTTATTGACATTCTTTTATTCACCATTAATTTTATCTTTTTTTTTACCATACAATCTCCTCCTCTCGTATGTTCTCCATTCAAACTTCTAAATGAAAAGTTTTATTAGTTTAAAGTTCAAAGTCAACAGGCACACTCGGAACGCCGTGACTAAAGAACTGAGCTAGCCGGACTGCGATGTATTTTTAAGGGGTAATTTGTTTCTATAACAACGACATCTCCTTATAGATTGCTGAAAGATCTCGACCTGTCCAGAAAAATTATCAATTTCTCTTAAAATTGTACTTCGAAGACGATACTAGAGGAATAATTCAAAATTTGGTTAGCAAATTTCAAAAACAGGTTTGTTATGTCGCAAGTCTCAAGGGCTACTTTTATCTCTTTAGCTCGACACTTGCATGGTCATTTAATGAAATACTAGACTTTTTTTTTTAGGTATAAGGCAGGGTAAACGAGCGTACGGATCACCGCCACCCACGGCCCCGTGTAGCACCAGAGGAGCTACAGGAGCGTTGCTCGTCTTTAAAGTGGATGGGCACTGGGGCCCGGCACTACCCAATGCATGAAACGCAGTGGCCGAAGCCACTACCTAACGCCGGCTTTAAATTCCGGGGGTGGTAATGGTCCGGTCGAGTCTGCCCATACGTGTTGCCATTTCTGACAACGTGACTCTCCCACACGTACTTTAGTCGCCTCTTACGACACCTTCAGCACCAAGGTTCCATTCCATTCTAAGCCGGAATCGAACGGAGAAAATATAAATATCAGCCAGTGGTAAAACCGGCCCTAAGTAAAGTTTTCCGTGTATAAAACGGAGAGTTTTATACAAAGAAACTTTTAGCTGTGCAATTTTGTCTGTTCATTTTCCGTTCTTTACTCAGTTAATAAGAGAAAAGATTCATGATATCAATCAATCAAGTTAGTAATCATCTCTTAATTTTTCTAAAAAAATCCTTAAAAAATGTTTCAAAAGTATAAAAAATATATGAATTTACTTATGTAAGTCAGTAAAAAGGGAAATAGATATATTTTAATAAAAAATATATTAGTAAAAATATTTGGTACCTAAAGTAAAAGAAAAATGTACTTAAACCTAATGCCTATCGCGAGTTGCCTTTGTTAAATTAAATTAAAGCAGCTATTTACTTATGCGGAGTGGAAGCTGGAAATATCCGCTTAATAAGGTCTTTTGTGGTGTATCACTGTTTGATTAAATTATTTTGCGATTTGTCTTCATGCAAGCCTTGTGGCATTTTTCCTAGCCTATCGTGGTACAGTGGAGCAGTGTCATACTAAAAAAAACGATAGTAATGAGTTCGGTCTCCGTTTTCTGACATAATTATTTTCCCGCTCTGATAGGTCAAAATCAAAGACACTTATTACAATACAAATTTATATCTACCCTGCTTAGTGAAAAAAAAAAGCAAAAGATTTTACACAATGAGATTAAAAAAGTGAAAACTTTTCCGCAATCCGCATATAGCGAATGATAATTTAATAATAATGTAATAATTTATCTCGATATACTGAAAACGCAGATTCACGTTTTTCCCGTCGTCCCGTTAAGACACTCTTTTTGTCATTATTCATACAAACTTTAAGCACGCCTTTTATAGCATTAAAGGAAGGTAATGTAAATTGGAAGCCTGTCGTGGCGCAAGCGGCACAAGCGTGCGATTGTAAATGCAATGGGTGGTGCGTTCGATTTCCATTTGAAGAAAGGTTTGATCTCCATTTTAAAGAAAGGAAATATTTAATTTTTTCATTTCGTTTTGCTAACGAGGCAAGGAGTGGCGTTGAGTTCCGCCTTATCAATACACGATGCCTCAATTTCTGCGGAAACTGTTCAGTAGTATGAAGGGTACTAACATTAGGTTCCCAAGGGAAGGTAAGGGTATTACTTTCCCTGTCCTCAAAGATTCTTTTTACTCGAATGAAGGAAGGAAGATGAAATAGTAGACATCCAAAATCGTATATTTCACGAATCAACATAAACTTCACTATTTGAGACACGCTAAGAATACATTCTGGGCTGTGATCGATAGATCTCGTTTATCGTTAGAGTGTATAGGCGTAGTATAGAACTTTTAGTTGCGAATAAAATTATCATAATATAAATCGGTAAATATTTCTGTATCTTTTGTTATTTTTGTATCTTCAGAACTTTGTCTTGTAAGTCTAATTTCGTTCGTCTAGTGATGAATCCTTTACTATATAACAAGTTCTAAAAACTTGATTCTCTTGAAAAAGTAAATAAAAACTAAGCAAAAAGTTGTGTGATATGGGTTGGTTTCCATTCTCATATGAGTTTGTTTTATCAGCTTCACGCTGTATCCCGCACATGACATGACTACCTTAGGCAGAGGGAAGTTGGGATTCTGGTGTTAAGCCACTCCGTTCCGTAAGCACTTTCCGCCGAACGTTTCAAGCATTGCATTGGTGGGTGGCGGTACTAAATAAACAGCGATGCGGTTTACTTTGATGTGACATAAAAATTGAACCCTTAGCTTTATAATACGCTTATGGCCGTAGGCTACGACTGGCCTCTTGGACATATTTGATGTACTTAAAACTA
>CM032411.1:9241419-9445216 GCA_019049475.1 Eueides isabella | reverse complement strand
GACGCGTTTGGCGTGGATAGCGCAGAGGTTGGTGTCCTCGAAGAGGCTCACCAGATACGCCTCGCTGGCCTCCTGGAGGGCCATCACGGCGGAGCTCTGGAATCGAAGGTCGGTCTTGAAGTCCTGCGCGATCTCGCGCACCAGACGCTGGAAGGGCAACTTGCGGATCAGGAGTTCGGTGCTCTTCTGGTAGCGACGGATCTCACGGAGGGCGACCGTGCCGGGCCTGTATCTGTGCGGCTTCTTCACGCCTCCGGTGGCCGGTGCGCTCTTGCGGGCGGCCTTGGTGGCGAGCTGCTTGCGGGGCGCTTTGCCACCGGTGGACTTGCGAGCGGTTTGCTTGGTACGAGCCATTTCTCTATCTCTTCAGACACGCACACACAACAACAACTGAACTGAACTGTACTGTACTGTACTGTACACGGAAAGTCTCTCGTCCGAAATGTCCCCACTTTTATAAAACCCTCATAGATATATACACGCGCGCGCGCGCGCGAGAGCGCGAAACGATCGTCTCTCTCTGTCTTTGCGCACGAGGATTGAGCGACTAAGAACGAACGAACGAAGCGGGCGTCGGGCGGTGAGAGTGTGGTGAACCGGGAATCGAATCGAAGATCGAATGAAGCACGATAGAAAATATGGATGACTATAACGACAACAAGAAGAAGAAGAAGAAGAAGAATAAGTAATATAATAATAATAATAACAATGGGAAAATGAATAAGAAAAGAAAACAACAGTGGTGAAAATGATGAAATGAAATGCGGTGTATTATATATATTATATATATAGTAGTCGGTTAGGAATGTATATATAATAATAATAATAATATGTGACACACATGAAATGAAATCAGAAATAGAAGGATTATAATAGCATAGATAAATTCCAGAGAGAGTAAAGTAGTTTTGATTAATTATTAATAATAATAATAATAATAATAATGTGTCGTTAGTTAATTGACCTTTCTTAGATTCAATTCAACCAAAAAAAAAAAAAAAAAAAAAAAAAAAAAAAAAAAAAAATCTTTTGTTTAGCTTAGCTTTTGTTTATGATGATGATGTTGATCGGTAGTCATAATACAAAATCTGTGCGCATGCATCAACTTTTTGAGGGACAGACGTTTTCCGAGAAACTGTATATTTCAACGTGAATCATTTAGTGGCCCTGAAAAGGGCCTTTTTGTCTAGTTGCGGTGGCGGCGATGATGATGATGATGTTGTTGTTGTCGTCGTCGTCGTGGTGGTCGTCGTTGTTGATGCGTGTATTATATATAGTAAATATATATTAGCAAACACGCACACCACCACGACGCACACACATTAGCACACACAACACAACACAATACACGCACGCCGCCGCCGCCGGAAGAATTCCTGTGAGCGCCTCACTTGGAGCTCGTGTACTTGGTGACGGCCTTGGTGCCTTCGCTGACGGCGTGCTTGGCCAACTCGCCGGGCAACAGGAGCCTCACGGAGGTCTGCACCTCCCTGGACGTGATCGTCGATCTCTTGTTGTAGTGGGCGAGGCGCGACGCCTCGGCGGCGATGCGCTCGAAGATGTCGTTCACGAACGAGTTCATGATGGACATGGCCTTGCTGGAGATTCCGGTGTCCGGATGGACCTGTTTGAGCACTTTGTAGATGTAGATGGCGTAGCTCTCCTTCCTCTTGTGCTTCTTCTTTTTCTTGTCCGATTTGGAGATGTTCTTCTGGGCCTTGCCAGATTTCTTGGCGGCCTTTCCGCTAGTCTTGGGTGGCATGTCTACTAATACTTTTTATTAGAGAGAGATATAAAGATACGAACACTCTGAGCGCAGAGGTGACTGTGTGCCTGTCCGTGGACGAAATCCGTCCGTATAGGCCGCACTTGTGGACGCACAAACGCTCACGACGTACGCCATCTTTTTTGACGGAATCGACCAATCAGGACGCCGTACGAGTCACGAGAGGGGGGGGGGGGGGGGAGGTTCACGGGAGGTGAGGAAGGAGCGGAACCGCCACCCCCCCCCTCCCCCCTCGAGTCCCGCCTCCCAGCAAGTGGCATGCGTTATGCGGAATACAGACGAATTCATACCATACATACATGAACAAAATGTACACTAATTCCTATTAGACAATTTGTAAATTATTATCTTTTATTTATTTATTTATTTATTTGTTTTTATATTTTATTTATTTATTTTCTTATTTTTTTTTTTTTTATTATTATTATCATTATCCCATTACTATGGATGATATGTCACGTATTTAGTGGGTTATCTGTTTAAGAATGATAGATAGATAGATATATTGTACGTTGTGTGTTTGATAATAGATTATATGATTTAGAGAGAGACGTCTCGCAAGATGAAACTTTCTATGCGCTAATCTGGTCAGCAAGCTTCCACGGAAATATTTTGTGGCCCTGAAAAGGGCCTTTTAATTAATTATAAAGAAAAAAAAACATTCAAACACATCACACGCAGGACACACGCACAAAATGGAATGCACACGCACGTGTGCGTGCGTGTACACACACACACTCTGGTCGTAGTCGTTGTCGTGTGAGAGAGAATTAAGCTTTCTTCTCGGTCTTCTTGGGCAAGAGGACTGCCTGGATGTTGGGCAGTACACCGCCCTGCGCGATCGTAACTCCCGAGAGCAACTTGTTCAACTCCTCGTCGTTACGGATCGCCAATTGGAGATGCCTTGGGATAATTCTGGTCTTCTTGTTGTCACGAGCGGCGTTGCCGGCCAACTCGAGCACTTCGGCGGCCAGATATTCCATCACGGCGGCCAGGTAGACCGGTGCTCCGGCACCCACGCGTTCGGCGTAGTTCCCCTTTCTCAGAAGTCTGTGTATACGACCCACGGGAAACTGAAGTCCGGCACGATTGGAACGAGACTTTGCCTTTCCCTTCACTTTGCCACCTTTACCGCGACCCGACATGATGATGCACGCGAAGTATTAAACTTTTAACGACAATGTATAAAAATAGAAGATAACCGCGCGGAGAGAGAGCGCACTCGTAACGAACGCTCTTCAGGTTTGAATAGGAATTAAGCGGACATTCTCGTATTCTTCCATCCGCTGAAGCGGGAAAATGGAATCAGGGCTTATAGCCCTCTTTCCCTGGTTTCTTGCGGCGCCTATGAATATAAGCGCGTCAGTTGGGTGGGCACTGCCCGGGGGATTAAAGTACCTACGCTATGGCGACGTAGGTACCGGGGGGGGGGGATGCAGGGGGGGGTGGGATGAGCGTGTGCCGCCTGGGCGGTCAGCCCAGCCGGGTGAGACCCTCGGTTGCCCGAGGGAGGCCCAGCTTAGACGACCAGCGACCGAGGCGGCGCTCAGGAGTCAGAATCGGAGGGAGAGAGGATATCTCGAGGTAGGCGCCTCCTGGCGTCCGGCGGTCTCGTGTGCCACGGTGCTATGTCCTTCAAGTGCAGGTGGTCCGATACATCGGCGCGGCGGAACGCGTTGGACGCGAGCCGGCCGATGTGCTCCTCCAGGCTTTCCATCTTCAGATCGCGGTGCAGGGTCGCGTTGCGAACGAAGTATGGAGCCTGGGTCACTCGCCGGAGGGCGAGGTTCTGGACCACCTGCAGAGAGTTCTTTTGTCTGGGCGTGAGTAGCGCGTACCACGCGGGCGCAGCATACGTGAGGTGAGGTCTCACGTATGTTTTGTAGAGGTTCACTTTGACGCGTAATGACAGCTTAGATCGAAACAGCGGGCGTAGCAGATAGGTCGCTACTTTTCCCGCGTTGGCTGCTTTCTTTATATGCTGCTGCATCTTCAGTTTACGGTCAATGATGACGCCGAGGTAGGTCGCGCGGTTGCTCCAGGGGACCTGCTCACCCTGCAATCGCGGCGGAGGAGGCAGACGTCTGTGCGCGCCGAAGTGGATGGTTTGCGTCTTGTCTACGTTTAGTGTAAGTCTCCATTCCGCCAGCCAGCCAGGCAGCAGGTCAAGTGCGCGCTGGAGCTTGACAGCTGCAAGATCCCGGTTGACGGATCGAGCCAGCAGGGCGATGTCGTCGGCGTAGAGCGCCAACATCGCGTCCTGGGCTACGGGGATGTCATCTGTATATAGGCTGTAGAGCGTCGGGGAAAGCGTGCTACCCTGAGGCACGCCCGCTGTGATGGGGTGGCTGCGTGAAACTGCACTCTCCACCCTCACGGAGAATGACCTGGCGCGTAGGAAGTCGGCCAGGACACGCAGAACGCTGTAGGGGACTCCTATCTTGAGTGCTTTGTATAGAAGCCCCGGATGCCAGACGCGGTCGAATGCGCCGGCTACGTCGAGAAAGGCTGCAACGGCACTCTCCTTTCTGTTGGCGGCTGCTGCGACGTAGTGGAGCACCCTGGCCACTTGTAGCGTGGCTGAGTGTTCGCTGCGAAAGCCAAACTGTTCGTGTCGCGGGTGATAGTGCGACTGGAGGAGCGGTAAGAAAAGCCTCTCGAACAGTTTGGCGATCGAACTAAGCAGCGTAATGGGGCGGTAACCCTCTGGGCGTCGTGGGTTCTTTCCCGCCTTGGGCAGCATTATGACCAGGCCCTCCTTCCACGCCTGGGGAATGTATCCGATGCGCAGAATGGCGCTAAAGAGCCTGGTCAGGGCTGCGACTGTCTTCCACGGTAGATGGCGTAGGGCCCCGTTGGTGATGCCATCTTTCCCCGGGGCTTTGTTAGGCTTCAGTCTGTCAATCGCCTTTTTCACTGAGGCCGGTGTGAAGTGTGGAGGCGGAGGCAACGGTCGAGGCGGAGACGTAAGCGCCGCAATCACTTCCCCCTGGATTGCGAGGTGTCTACCGGGCTGCGTGCTGGGGTTCGGCTTAAATTGCGCCGCCAAGTGGCTAGCCAGTATGTCGGCCCGCTCCTCCGCGGAGAAACGGAGGGAGCCGTCTGGGTGGTAAAGAGGCTGCGTGGCTGGCTTTTTCTTTGTCAGCTGGCGGGACAGGCGATTCAAAGAAGGCTGGTCGTCGGCTGCAGCGTCTATCCGCCGCTCCCAGGCGTCGGATTCTAATTCTTTTAGAGCCGCTCGTATGCGCTCAATGAGGTTATTGAGCTGAGTCTTAAGCGAAGGGTCACGTGAAGACTGCCACTCAGCGCGGACTCTCCGTTTCCGCAGGATGAGTGCTCTTATTCGCCACGGGATCGGCGGCAAACTGTGGGACTTGGTCGGCGTCGTCGCAACTCGCAGCGCGTCCTGTATTGAGCCGCATAGCGCGCCCTCCAGCTTGTCAATACTTGAAGGGTTGTTTAGGGGTTCTATCGTCGAGGGCTGTTGGTTGTGGAGCAGGTGGGCCTCGAATTTCTCCCAGAAGATCCGCTTCCTCGCTGGGGGATGTCTCGCGATCGTCAGGCTACCCGATACCGTAGCGAGGACGGGCATATGGTCGGAACCAAAGGCGTCGGGCAGAGTTTCCAAATCAAGGGCCCCCAGGCCCTTGTGTACCACGAGATCGATCGTCGATGGTAGGTGGCCGCTGCAGCTTGAGAAATGCGTAGGCGTGTCAGGGCCCGCAATTTCATAATTGTTGCGGGTAGCGTCGTTGAAGAGGCGCCGTCCGGTAGTGCACGCGGAGTGACACCTCCAAGCCGGGTGGTGCGCGTTCCAATCCCCCGCGGCCAGCGTTGGAGTGGAGCCACTGACAAGATCGTGGACTTCGCTGGCAATCAGGGGACAGTTGGTTGGCCGGTAAATGGCGTAGACCCGTAGCGCGTTGGAGTCGTGTTGAATCTCGACGCCCAGAGACTGGAACGACTGGGCGCCGAGGTCTGGCAGCTGGCGGAACACGATCTTCTTCCTTACGGCTACGATGAGCCCCCTCATAGGTGTTACCGAGGGGGTGTCATAGCGGAGGACGTGGTAGCCGGGGAGAGATGCGGGAATCGATGGTTGGAGCATGGTTTCGTTAATCAACGCAATATCTATGCGTTGATCTCGCAGGAGGAGGCGGAGGCAGGAAATCCTTCGCCTCAGTCCTGCGGCGTTCCAGTAGATTATGCGGAGTTGCTCAGCCATTGATAAGGTCCTTCATGGCTCCAAGCACGCACAGGACCGGGTCTTTACCCTCCCTGAGCGCGATGAGGACCTCTTTCAATGTGTCGATTGCCTTGTCAATCGCTAACTTGTCATTATGTGCATTGACCGGCGAAAGCTTAGTGATTGGTTGGGAGGCGTGGCCAGTTGGAGGCGCCGCCTTCGCACGCTCCTTACTTTGCCTCCGCTTCCCACTGCGCTTCTTATTTCTTCTGCCGCCTTTTATCGTCGCGGGGTTGGCAGGGGCCATCAGGGTGGCGGCCTGGGCTTCAGCGGCGACAGTGTTCGCGCCAACTAGAGCGGCGCCGGAGCGTACACGGCGCGGAGGCTCGAGTTGCGACAGGGCTACTGTGCCGGCTCTTTTGTTTTGCGCCTCGCGCCTATACTGCGGACACGCGGTGTAGTTAGCCGGGTGTGCACCCCCGCAGTTGGCGCAGGTGGCTGCTATTTCGAGAGGCCGCGGGCATTCGCGGGCGAGGTGCTCTTCCCCGCACCTCACGCACGCTAAACGCCGATGGCACCCGTGGCTTGAGTGACGGAAGGCCTGGCAGCGATGGCACTGCGCGGGCCCCCTTTTACTCCTCCAGGCTTCTATTTTGATGCCTGGCATGAACATCAGCTCTGTGACGTTAAAAATGCCTGGCATCAGGTCCGGGGTGTTGGCCAGGATCACGAAAAAGACACACCCCGGTCTTCCCTTCCTGGCCTTTATCGGGCGGACGTACTCGGCCTTATATCCGAGCTCCGCCAAGGCCTCTGTGATTTCTTCGGGCGTCGTCGTTGTAGGTAGCCCTCTAATGGCTACCTTTTTGCTCATCTCCCCTGGTAGGGCGTACGAGAACCAGGAGAGAGGCTGAGTTTGCTCGAGATCGGTGAGGTACCGTTGTACGGTACGGTACTCTTCCACCGAGCACGGGGAAAATCTAACACCCCGGCCGAAAGGACGAGCATTGGGGGCGTGGCCAAGCTTCTGTTGGAGCGCTCGAAAATGAGACGCCCAGTTGGGAAAAACTTCCACGACGAGCGGAGGAAACCTCGGTTTTGGCCGGAGCAGGTGGCGGTCCAGTTGTTGGCTGGTGACTCGGGCCGGGCGCGCGGAGGGCGTCGGCGAAAGTCACAGAGCTCGCAGTGGGCGCGCTGGAGTCTGTGGTTACACTGAGTGTTTGTGAGTGTGTGTGCGTGCCGGTAGGGGCGGCAATGGCTACACCAGGACCGGGGAAGACGGCCTGGGCGCCGGAGATGGTGGCTTCTGGGGCGCGAGCGCGCAGGCGAGGATCGCGGGCGAGGGCTCCTGGGCGCGGCGCGGCGCAGAGCCTCTTCGGCGCTTCTCGCTCGGTGGTCTCGTCCGAAGGCCTAGGTCTCCGTACGGGTGTCGTCTGGGTAATGGGGTCTACCAGCATTCCCTCAGGAACGGGCTCCGACCCGGTGGCGCGGTTTAGTTCCCTTTCCCTATCGTTAAGCAACATTGAAATTTGTTGCAATAATGATTGAGAGAGAACCCCGCGCATCTGCAACTCAGCTACGGCGATCATGTCCGCGTTGAGCTGCGATTGGGGCGAAAGCTCGGTATCCATCCTCGGTGGTGCTGAAGGCGACCTCTTGGGTCTGGTGTCGGTCCTGGTGGCAGCGCGAGAGGTGCGCTGCGGTGTCAAGTCCGGTTGATGTTGCGGAGATTACACTGACGGCGAAGGGCAGGAAGCGCCGGACGGACGCGCGGTAATATCGCGCGCCGCCGGTGTTCGGCTGTACGCCTCGGTGTCAGTCCTCGACGCGGCGAAGGGTTTCTTGGTAGCTGGGGAAGCCTTAGCATCTCGTACACTACGGTACGAAAAGGGGGCTGGGCTTGTCCTGGGCGTGACTCGCTGCGGTAAAGGGGGAGGAGCTTCCTCTGACCCACTTTCCGTTGAGGCTGGCAATAGTGGACGCTGGCGTGAGCTAGAACGCTCTCGCCGCGAATCACCACGGCCGCTCATTGCTTCTTTGTGATTGGCCCGCACTCGGCAGTCATCGGTCCGGTTCGGGCGATCGGGTAGACTCGTTCAGCCTCGGCACGGATCGGATGATCGGAGGGGCGCGGCGCGCGGGGCGACGCGGGATGCGGCACGAGCGCACACGAGCGCTGGCGAAGCTCGACGATTATTAGTATATATAATAAGGTCGAGATTCTAGTAACTTATTAGGACTCGAGCCGTTGTGATGATCACATGTATGCGGGCAAGCTATCCGAATTAAGCGGACGTTCTAAAAATTCACTTTTTTATAGTTTTAAGGGATCATTGCGCGCATAAATGGTGGGGACGTGAACGAGCATCGCCGCAAGCGACGGTGCACGAGGATAGCCGACGATCGCCGAATCGTTTTGTTTTCTTATAACTTTATTTATTTAAAAATAATAAATAAATAAATATATATTAAAAACATCATCATTTTTTTTTTTTTTATCAATTGACTACACTATATTAAGTCCAAGTAGATAAATGTGTGGGTGTCTTAGATAGTTCGATGCCTAATACTAATGTTTACTAATAAGACTTATCGTATTTGTAACTGAATAATTTGAAGTTTCTGTTTAATGCTTTCCAGAGTGACGGAGAGAGAGGCGTGTGAAGAGAGATTCGAATAGAGGAGATGGAACAGGATTGTATGCCACGTGTCCGATAGGTTAGTTCGTGTAATTATTTATTATTTATTTTATTTACTTGTAACTTGAAAGTGAGACGACTTCTCGTCGATGAAACTTCACCACCGATCGTATGATATGTAATATGTTATTACTATTACAACTACTACTACTGCTCGGTGTGTATTTAGAAACATTTGTTAGCCCTGAAAAGGGCTTTTTGTGTCGTGCTCTCTATTAGAGATGCACATTCCGTAGCGCGTTCTGTCGCCGTCACGCACACACACATGATTTGTGCGAGTGTGGGTTATTTAACGTTCATTTAGCGACGCACACTTGTTATTTTATTCACTTTTTTGGCGTGGCGGACGCGGCTTTTTTCGCGGCCGGCTTCGACCTGGGCGTGACGGCCTTCTTCGGCTTGGGCGCTTTTGGTTTCTTGGTCGGCGGTTTGGCAGTCTTCTTCGCCTTCGAAGCGGCGCCGCCCTTCGCTTTAGAGGCGGAGGACGAGGCGGCGGCGGCGGCGGAGGCCTTCTTTGCGGCTGCGGCGGACGGTGCGGGCTTCTTCTTCGCGGCGGCCGCCTTCTTGTCCTTCACGGACGCTTTAGCTTTGGACTTGGACGGCGAGGACGGCGCGGCGGCGGCTGCCGAGGCGGCGGCCCCCTTCTTTCCCCCCCTGCCGCCGGCGGACGAAGCCGCCGCTGCGGCTCCCGACGCCTTCTTCGACCTGGACGAGGCGGCGGCGGACGACGCGCCAGACGCGGCGGCGGAGGACGCCTTCCCGGCGCCGCCGCCGGCCGCCGCCTGCTTGCTCTTCGAAGCGGACGACTTGGATTCGAGCTTGAAACTGCCCGAAGCGCCCTTGCCCTTGGTCTGTATCAGCGCGCCGGACTCGACGGCGCTCTTTAGATATTTTCTGATGAACGGGGCCAACTTCTCGGCGTCCACTTGGTACTGGGCCGCTATGTACTTCTTGATCGCCTGCAGAGACGAACCGCTGCGCTCCTTGAGCTCCTTGATGGCGCTGTTGACCATCTCGGAAGTCTTAGGGTGGGTCGGTTTCGCCTTCGGCTTCTTGGCTGCGGCGCCGCCGGCGCCCGCCGATTTCGGTTTCTTCGCCGGCGTGGCGGGTGCGGGAGATTCGGATGCTACTGCAGCGTCGGCCATTTTATTACTACAATTATTTATGTATGCTCAATACTATAAACACGCACACAAACAAACACCACACTACACACGATCGCTCACAAAGAAAACGAGAGACTGTTCTGTACGGAGGCGACGCGAGGAGTATAGTTTATATATATATCGACGACTACTACGTTGTACGATACTGCCGTGGCAGAGGTCGCTAGTGGCAGTAAGAGCGGTAGCGATACCGTGACGAGAGCCGCGGTGTCGCTAGACGTTTTCTCGTACGAACGCTTATGACTTTTCACTAACATGCGTCCAGAAAATTGTGATTTTTTCACTTTATGAGGCGCCGGGACGGACCCGCCGCCCGTACGGACCCAGTCCGTGAACCTGCCTACCGGCCGGCGAGTCGAATCGCATCGCACGCGGCGATTTGGTGGAAAAACGAGCCGTCGAATTCGTCGAGGTGCCACGTGCGTACCTCCGGTCGAGTTGAAAATTAATTTTTCTCTATAAAATTCTAATGAAACCTTAATGCAATTCGACAGATCGGAAGCGAGGAATATCCGCCAGCCGGTAGACATCGAACGGTCGCCGTGCGACCGTCCGTCGACCCCCTGGAGGAGCTCCAAGTGGAGCCTCGTAAAACACCCGATGCCCTAGCAGAGAGACGACGGCCGCCGTTGTCGAGTACACCGAGTGTGTTTGCAGGGTGAGTGTGCAATAGATGTATTATGATACACATTTTTTTAATTTCAATGTATTTTATTATATATCGTTCTTTTTTATTTATTAATTTAGTTTTATTTATTTATTTTTTTTTCCTTCACTATATATAAATTCAATATTCAACATGAACATAATTACGATGAGACGATCATCATGAACGATAATAATATTCATACTCTCATCGTCCCTTCTCTCATAATATATTATAACCTATCGAAATAGAGATCGACAGACCGTCCGTGACCGCCGCACGAAGTACGTTTATACTACTTATTATTATTTATGTTCAATGAGTTATCAAAATTACATGGATAGATCAACTCTTCTTATTCGACCACCGTCGTTTGTTAGTCTCATAGTATGTATATGTTCGTACATTGTAACAAACAATATGTCAATTGAACCATGTGTTGTACTTTTGTTGTATATAAAAAATTTAATATAATAAATAAGAAAACATAAATAGTTTTTATTTATTTTTCTTTTTCTTTTTTTTTAAATATCTTACATGGTGGGCATTATTTTCATACAAATACGTACGTTATATATATATATATATATATATATATATATATATATATATATATATATATATATATATATATATATATATATATATATATATATATATATATATATATATATATATATATATATATATATATTATATATATATATATATATATAATGATGGAGACGTCGTGCTTGCGTTCAGAAACTTTTTTCTTTTTAATACTGAAACTTGTGCGGCCCTGAAAAGGGCCTTTTTTTAATTTCTTCACAACCGCAACGCGGACATGCCAAGTCACATGCGGACGACCCACACCACACACCACCACCACCACACTTCGCCCGGGCGCCATAAGGAGACCGGTCGGGAGAGAGCAGATCATGATGGAGATGTGAACACGATCACACTGAACTCATTCTCACTATCACTACCATCGCCGCCGGTTTCACAGTGAACGATGACGACGCCGATGATGATGATGATGGTGGTGATGTGGGTGGCACACACACACAAACGGTGGTGACGAGGGCGTCCAGCGCCACGGTGTGAAGAATGTCACGCGCAGTTTGCTGCTTGCACACTGCACACTTCTTAGCCGCCGAAACCGTAGAGGGTGCGCCCCTGTCGCTTCAGGGCGTACACGACGTCCATGGCGGTGACGGTCTTCCTCTTGGCGTGCTCCGTGTACGTGACTGCGTCGCGAATCACGTTCTCGAGGAACACCTTCAACACGCCGCGAGTCTCCTCGTATATCAGGCCGGATATACGTTTGACGCCGCCCCTGCGGGCGAGACGACGGATCGCCGGCTTCGTGATGCCCTGGATGTTATCGCGCAACACTTTCCTGTGACGCTTCGCTCCACCTTTCCCCAAACCCTTTCCACCTTTACAGCGACCGGTCATGACGAGGACGCACTTGTATTACTCTTCTATCGCAAGCGTGGCAGGGAGACGTGCTGCTCCCAACGTGTAGCTGTAACTTGTGTTAAAAAACGGGTTTTTTTTTTTTTTTCGATTGTGAGGATTTGCTGTTAGCCCTATTGGCTTTTACAGCGACACCGGGGGGGGAGGGAAGAGGGTACTCTGTCCCTGAGAAGTGCAAGCACTACGGGGCTGCTTGAGAGGGCATTACGACGGCGACAAGGGCGCCCCCTGCGGGACTCGAACCTCGACTTGCAGCCGTCGTTGTGGCGGGGGGGGGGAGTGTCCCTATTCTATACAAGCCGGCCGCGACGTGAAGCCGCGACTGGTGACATATTAGACTACTCTAAGGGAGAGCTAAAGTTTCCCTAACCGTTGGACCCGGCCGCGCCAACGCGCGGACGGGCCGACAGATAATCTAATGTGCTTCGTCGTCGATTCCGTCGACGACGGTGTCTGTGTTTTTTGTGTCTAGTGTGTACCCTACCTATGAATGGGGCGTTCGCGACTGTAATGGCGTCATCGGGGTCTAATAAGACGCTTTTTGGGCGTCTACGCTTAGGCTCCTCGCAAGGGGTGTAATCACACGCCTTAACGATAAGCGGGTTCGCGTGCGAGCCTGCGCGCTCGAAGTAGCGCTTGGTTAGGCGTTTGCAGTGCTCGTGAATCGATTCCAGTTCGAAATCTCTGTGTAGGTCGACATTACGCATGTACCAGGGACAACCCGATGCTATGCGTAGAAATCTGTTTTGTACTTTTTGGAGCACATCTAGCCTGGTGTGCGCGAACGCCACGCAGGCATAGGAAAGAATAGGTCTTACACAAGTTTTGTAAAGTGTCACCTTACTTCTAAGGGACATTTTACTACGCTTGTTTATCAGAGGGGCAAGTTTGCTTAATACTAATAGGGCCTTATTTTTTACTCTCTTGATATGAGGTTTGAAAGTAAGTTTGGAGTCTAAAGTGACTCCTAGATATTTGACTTGTTTTTCCCACTTGAGAGGTGTGCCTTGTAGGTACACAGTGGGGACAGAGACCTGTTTGTTGATAGGGAATAGGACGGCGCAGCTCTTCTCCGGGTTGACTTCGATTCTCCATAGGCGGAACCACTCACCGAGTGCGTGGGCCGCTTTCTGAAGTCTCTCTGCCAAACGGTGGGGGAAGAGCGAAGTTGTGTAGAGGGCAGTGTCGTCTGCGTACATAGCCAGTTCGACATAACTCGAGCGAGGTATGTCACTGGTGTACAGCGAGTATAAAATCGGAGAGAGGGTGGACCCCTGAGGAACGCCTGCGCGGATGAGGCGGGGGGAAGAAAGGGTACCTTCGACTCTATAGCGGAAATGCCTGTTCGACAAGAAGTCCCGCAGGATGTGCACGAGACAGTCTGACAAGCCAGAGCGTCGCAGTTTGAAAATCAAACCGTTATGCCAGACCTTGTCGAAGGCTTTCGCTATGTCGAGAAAGATGGCAGCAGTGTTGCTGTGTTGTCTTGAGATAATGTTATGGCGAGCAATATGCTCTACCAGACGGTGGACTTGGTGGACAGCGGAGTGTTTCTTGCGAAAACCAAATTGCTCTTTTAAGAGCAGAGAATTGGCCTCTACCTCTTCGGTGAGGCGGATAAGTATTAATCTTTCATATATTTTTCCTAAACAGCTTAGAAGGCTGATAGGTCTATAGCTTGAGGGAAGGTTCCGCGGCTTACCGGGTTTGCGGATCCCGATAACAATAGCTTCCTTCCACTCATTGGGAAAGGAGCACGAACTGAGAAGCGAATTGAAAATTAAGACCAACAGAGACACGAACTGGGCCGGTAGGGACTTGAGAGTTTTATTAGAAAGATTGTCGGGACCCGGAGACTTTCTTTCTTTCAAATTTTTAATAATGACTTTGACCTCGTCCGATGAGGTCGGGCGAAGCGGTTCCCCTTGCGGGGGCGTCAACGCCCAGTCTGCGACCTCGGAATCCACTAACGCTATGTGGCTCGGGTCGCATGGCTGACTGCTCGGAGAACACTGGATCTCTAAACTATCGGCTAAGCACTCGGCTTTTTCGGTGTCATCGGCGGCAATGGACTGGTCGGGCCTAATGAGGGGAGGCATAGTTTGAACGCAGTCCACTCTGAAGGCCCGCGACAACGCCCAGAAGGCCTGGTGCGAAGGCGCGATCCCCTCGAGCTTCCTGTCCCAAGACTCGCCTCGGAGCTGTTCGAATTCGAATCGAACTCTCCTCCTCAGATTGGAAAGCACTCTACGATTTTCGTCAGTCGGGTAAGTGTCATGTCGTCGCGTAGCTTGGTTTCTACGCCGTATCAATCTTCTCAGCTTATCTGGGATTTCAAATCTACCTACAGGTAGGTTTGGAATCTCTTTCGAGCAACTTTGGATTGTATCTACTATATACTTAGTGAATTTATTCGCCGCGTCTATTGCAGAGTCAGCGGAGTCAGTGATGCCAGGTATTAAATCTTTAAGCGGGGAGTCGTTAGACCGGAGGAGCTTAGCAAATCTCTTCCAGTTAACGATCGTTTTAGTGGGATTGCCTGAGGGGCTATCTGTACCTAACTTGAGAATAACTGGACGGTGGTCCGAATCTAGCTCGGGTAACGTTTCTATAGAGCGCTGCCAGAGGCAGACATTCGATAGAACCGCTATGTCGAGAACCTCGCTTGAACCGTTGGTACCAAAGCGAGTGGGCGAAGCAGGGCCTATAACGTGAGCGTTATATTTAGGTTGTGAATTTGTCTAGTCTTCTACCATCGGCAAAAGTTTTCGACGAATTCCACTTCGTATGTTTACAATTGAAATCCCCGATCAGAAGGACCGAGTCTCCCATACTAAGTAGCGACAGAATGTCACTTTCTAGTAGTTGCGTATCCCCCGGACGGTATACAGAGGCAACTATCAAAGGCTGATGGCCAGTGAGGAATACCTGGCATACTGACACCTCGAGGTCCTCAAGAGACGGAGGGTCGAGCGGTATACAGTGTAGATTCTTTTTATAATAAATGATAGTGCCACCGCCGTGGGTGGCTCTATCATTTCTTACAACCCTATAGTTCGCAATACTGGGAGTGCGCATGCTAGGTTTAAGAAGCGACTCCTGTATACAAAAGATATCTAAATTATGAGATTGCGCGAATTCGCTTAATAATTCTCTTTGATGTCCTGACACCGCGAGCGTTGTACGTAGCTATAGTGAGAGATCTAGGTTTAATTCTCGCTAAATGCGAGTCAGCGGGCAAAGGGGTAAAGCTATTGATGACCGCCATTGGAATAATTTAATTTGCGTGGAAGCCCGCGATGGCTTCCAGAAGAAAAATGTGTTCGCTTACCGCTTGTAAGCGAGCCTGCTTGGAACCATTAGTGTTCCTCAGCTTACCGGCGAAAACGCTTAACTCGGCGAAGTCAATATTACTAGCGAAATCTAAAACGAGACCTAAGTCGCTAGCAGGGGAAGTAGGTACGCGCGCGGGGGCGGGGGGGCGCGCCGCCACCATGGTGGACGGCGACTTCGAAGGGACCGCAGCCGGCGCCGCAGCGCGGGCGGCAACCGGAGCTGCGGAATGCGCGGGAGCCGGCGGAGGCGCGGGCTTAACCCACGCATTTGTTTTAGGGGGCGGGGCGGGTACATACCTAGGTGGTACCGGCGCCTGCGCGTACGGACGCGAAGGCTGCGGACCCCTGTTGTACATCGTGCGTCTGCGCGGCGCACGGGCGCATCCGCGATAGTTCGCGGGATGGCCCTGCGTCTCACACAGTACGCAGCTAGGAGGGACGGCCGGGTCGGGAACCTTGCGGGGGCAATCCGCAGTCCCGTGGTCGTCGAGGCACTTCACGCACCTCGGGCGCGCGAAGCAATGACGCGCAGAGTGACCGTATAGTTGGCAGCGATGACACTGCCCTATCTGGCCTCTGTTAAGCGGGGGTTCGACACGGATGCCGGTGAGTGAACACACCGAGCGAAGATTGAATATTTTCTTTCCCTCATCACTGAGTTCAAGAATAACTAGGACAATATCATATTTCGCTTTACTGCGATAATTATATAAACGGTGCGTTTCACGCACGGGGAAGGCCTTTATTTTTTAAATCATTGAAATACATACTCACAATCTATCTCTTTTGGGATGCCTTTAATTACGACGCGCAACTGGCGTTCGTCTTCTAAGGCGTACGAGTGGAAGCCGATATGGCTGTCCCTCAAGAAGCTGGTTAATCGACGGTGTTCCGTCGAGGTCTGAACCTGGACCTTAATTCCGACCGCCGTTAAGCGCGCGGTGGAGAAATTAATATTGTTTCGAATCATAAAAACAGAAACATCGTCCCATTTGTGCTTTTCTTGCACGTAAATGGGCGGAGGGGGTTTAATGCGGGGCGCGCGGGGAGGCGCGGGGGTCTCTCCCTCTAAGGGCTCAACCGAAACGGGAGCGGGGGAGGGGGGGGCGGTCGACGAGCCGCTTGCGCGGGAAGCATTGCCTTTAGGCTTGTTTGCCTTCTTTGGCGGAGGAAGGGCCGTAGGGGCCTTGGCCTTACGTTTGGCCGAGCGGGAAGTGACGGTTTCGAAACCATCATCGTCAGATGTATCCGACACCTCCATATCCCGATGGAGGGGGGAAGCGGGGGCAGGGGAGAGTCGAACATCCTCGGTGGACATCGACCTCTCTTCGGGGATTTGGCTCGGGCCGGCCTCGACAGGGCTCGGCTCATCGGCCGACGCGCACGTAGCTTCGTTACTCGAGTCGTCTAGCAAAAAATGGGCGGGGAGGGGGGAGGGGGGACAATTAAATTCCTCCTTGGCATATTTAATGAAGGACCAATACGCGTCTATATAATGTTTCTCGAGATATTCTAAAACCTCCCGGAAACCTAACTTTCGCTCCATTTTTTAGTAACACACCCCTCACCTTGCGGCAAGGGGGCGGGTGAGTAGTGTAAGGATCTATCTACTATCACTTTTCTGTTTTTCCGCTGGTGAACGGAAGGTGTGTGCCTAACTATAAAAGTGTAAACACTTACAGAAAGCCTTATCGAACGCGAGAAGATGGCTTCAACCTCAGCAAAACGCCGCGCAGCACAGCACGACACAGCACAGCAGGGCACCGCGACGCACAGCACAGCACAGCGCGAGAGCGGAAAACGCTAAACGAGAAAGCCCGGAATGACTCGCACAACCAGTGACTTGGAATGCGCGCTACGGTTGTGAAGAAATTAAAAGACCAACGGGCACGACTGTCGCCAGCCGCGTCCAATCGGTCAATGTGTATAAAAAAAAAAAAAAAAAAAAAAAAAAAAACGGGCGCCCGCGTTTCGTTATATATATACACTCACGTCGCCGAGCAGCTCTCGGCTCTGATCGGTTCCACTCGTTACTCGTCGTCGACGTGCGGGGGGCTTGTCAGATTTGCAAAAAAAAAAAAAAAAAAAGTAATAGATTTCTATTACGCATTATTATAATAATTATTATTATTATTTTGGTCTCACACGATTTATTTATTTATTTTTTTTTCTTTATTATTATTTCTCTCTCTCTCTCTCTCCAATATATGTCTCATATGCTGGGTGTATATAAGATCGTCCAATCCAATATTCAAATTCATCTAGTCTACATATATATTTTTTTTATATATATATATATATATATATATATATATATATATATATATATATATATATATATATAATATATATATATATATATATATATATATATATATATATATATATATATATATTTATTTATTTTATGTGTGTCTGAATACGTATGCGTGCGTGCAAGTGTTTCTTTAATAGTAGTAATTGTGATGATATTCATAAAAATTTTTCGACACGATTCTTTGTACACGTATGAAACGACATTCTATTTAGACTTTAATGTCAGAACAATTTGTGGCCCTGAAAAGGGCCTTTTGGATGTATGATAATAATTATGTGTAATATTACACACACAAAAAACACATACACACACACAGCCCACAATAATAATAACACACGAACATCGCTTATCGCGTCGTGGTCGTCATGAATGCATGCATGCATGCATATTTATGTGTATGTATACACTGCGGAAGAAGGAGGAGAGCATTTTATGCACGTTCGCCTCTGATCCTGCGGGCGAGCTGGATGTCCTTGGGCATGATGGTGACGCGTTTCGCGTGGATAGCGCAGAGGTTGGTGTCCTCGAAGAGGCTCACCAGATACGCCTCGCTGGCCTCCTGGAGGGCCATCACGGCGGAGCTCTGGAATCGGAGGTCGGTCTTGAAGTCCTGCGCGATCTCGCGCACCAGACGCTGGAAGGGCAACTTGCGGATCAGGAGTTCGGTGCTCTTCTGGTAGCGACGGATCTCACGGAGGGCGACCGTGCCGGGCCTGTATCTGTGCGGCTTCTTCACGCCTCCGGTGGCCGGTGCGCTCTTGCGGGCGGCCTTGGTGGCGAGCTGCTTGCGGGGCGCTTTGCCACCGGTGGACTTGCGAGCGGTTTGCTTGGTACGAGCCATTTCTCTATCTCTTCAGACACGCACACACAACAACAACAACTGAATTGAACTGAACACGGAAAGTCTCTCGTCCGAAATGTCCCCACTTTTATAAAACCCTCATAGATATATACACGCGCGCGCGCGCGAGAGCGCGAAACGATCGTCTCTCTCTGTCTTTGCGCACGAGGATTGAGCGACTAAGAACGAACGAACGACGAAGCGGTCGGGCGTCGGGCGGTGAGACTGTGGTGAACCGGGAATCGAATCGAAGATCGAATGAAGCACGATAGAAAATATGGATGACTATAACGACAACAAGAAGAAGAAGAAGAAGAATAAGTAATAATAATAATAATAATAACAATGGGAAAATGAATAAGAAAAGAAAACAACAGTGGTGAAAATGATGAAATGAAATGCGGTGTATTATATATATTATATATATATAGTAGTCGGTTAGGAATGTATATATAATAATAATAATAATATGTGACACACATGAAATGAAATCAGAAATAGAAGGATTATAATAGCGTAGATAATTTCCAGAGAGAGTAAAGTAGTTTTGATTAATTATTAATAATAATAATAATAATGTGTCGTTAGTTAATTGACCTTTCTTAGATTCAATTCAACCAAAAAAAAAAAAAAAAAAAAAATAACAAATCTATTGATTAGCTTAGCTTATGATTATGATGATGATGATGATCGGTAGTCATAATACAAAATCTGTGCGCATGCATCAACTTTTTGAGGGACAGACGTTTTCCGAGAAACTGTATATTTCAACGTGAATCATTTAGTGGCCCTGAAAAGGGCCTTTTTGTCTAGTTGCGGTGGCGGCGATGATGATGATGTTGTTGTTGTCGTCGTCGTCGTCGTCGTGGTGGTCGTTGTTGATGCGTGTATTATATATAGTAAATATATATTAGCAAACACGCACACCACCACGACGCACACACATTAGCACACACAACACAACACAATACACGCACGCCGCCGCCGCCGCCGGAAGAATTCCTGTGAGCGCCTCACTTGGAGCTCGTGTACTTGGTGACGGCCTTGGTGCCTTCGCTGACGGCGTGCTTGGCCAACTCGCCGGGCAACAGGAGCCTCACGGAGGTCTGCACCTCCCTGGACGTGATCGTCGATCTCTTGTTGTAGTGGGCGAGGCGCGACGCCTCGGCGGCGATGCGCTCGAAGATGTCGTTCACGAACGAGTTCATGATGGACATGGCCTTGCTGGAGATTCCGGTGTCCGGATGGACCTGTTTGAGCACTTTGTAGATGTAGATGGCGTAGCTCTCCTTCCTCTTGTGCTTCTTCTTTTTCTTGTCCGATTTGGAGATGTTCTTCTGGGCCTTGCCAGATTTCTTGGCGGCCTTTCCGCTAGTCTTGGGTGGCATGTCTACTAATACTTTTATTAGAGAGAGATATAAATTGCCTGTCCGTCCGTGCTGTCTTCTTCCTGCTCTACCGTGAGGGAGCGGGGGGATGGCTCCAAGGCGTTTGCCTCTTAGCCATTGTTTCTCTCGGCACTCACTACTGTGAGTGCGTCTCTGGGTCGGGCTAATAGCCCTTTGTGATGTGCACCATTTGGGGTGGTGCATGGGATAAGGGAGTCTTGATGGGTGAGCGTTTGCTACCTGGGCGGTCTGCCCAGCCGGGTGAGACCCTCGGTTACCCGGGGGAGGCCCAGCTTAGGCGACCAGCGACCATGGTAGCAGCTCAGGAGTCACGGTTGGGTGGTAGGAGATCCCTCGGGAGACGTCGGTGAGGTCCTTTGTCTGGTGGTCTGCTATGCCAAGGGGCTATGTTCTGCAAGTGCAGGTGGTCCGATATATCGGCGCGGCGAAACGCGTTGGACGCGAGCCGGCCGATATGGTCCTCCAGGCTTTCCACCTTCAAGTCTCGCTGGAGTGTGGAGTTGCGGACGAAGCGTGGAGCCTGGGTAACATGCCTGAGGGCGATGTTCTGGACCACCTGCAGAGTGTCTCGTAGGCTGGGTTTCGCTAAAGCGTACCACGCTGGAGCTGCATATGTGAGGTAAGGCCTCACATAGGTCTTGTATAATGAGAGCTTGACCTTGAGTGGGAGTCTTGCTTTGAAGAGGGGGCGCAGCATGTGAAGCGCTGCCCTTGCTGCGTTGGCCGCCTTCTTGGCATGTTTGTCCATAGTCAGTCTACGGTCGATGATCACACCCAGGTAGGTGGCCTGCATAGTCCAGGGGACCTGCTGGCCCAACAGACTGAGAGGAGGAGGCAATGTTCGGCGACCGGAGAAGGAGACTGCTTGGGTTTTCTCAACGTTGAGGGCGAGCCTCCACTCCGCCAGCCAGTCAGGCAGCAGGTCGAGAGCTCGCTGGAGTTTGGAGGTAGCATGCTGTGAGTTGAGGGACTTCGTAACTAGGGCTACGTCGTCGGCATAGAGTGCCAATAAGGTGCCCTCCTGGGTGGGGATGTCATCTGTGTACATTGAGTACAAGAATGGTGCCAATATGCTGCCCTGCGGGACGCCGGCAGCGATGGGGTGGCTGTTGGAGATAACACTCTCCACCCTCACCGCGAAGGTCCTGCCCTGAAGGAAACTGGCGAGGACGAGTGTTAATGGCTGGGAGATGCCAGCCCTGAGCGCTTTGTGCAGGAGCCCAGGGTGCCAGACGCGGTCGAAAGCGCTGGCGACATCTAGGAAGGCTGCGACTGCACTCTCCTTCCTGTTGTTGGCGGCTGCTACGAAATGTAGCACTCTAGCCAGCTGCAATGTGGTAGAGTGACCGGAGCGGAAGCCAAACTGTTCTTGACGTGGCTGGAAATACGTCTGGAGAAGTGGCAGCAGGAGCTTCTCAAACAGTTTGGCCACCGAACTGAGCAGAGTTATGGGCCGATAGCCTTCCGGTCTTCTTGGGTTCTTCAAGGGTTTTGGCAGCATTATTACCAGGCCCTTCTTCCACGCCTGGGGAAAGTAGCCCAGGCGCGGGATTGCACTAAAGAGCCTGGTGAGAGCAGCGACAAATCGCATCGGTAGGTGACGCAGAGCTCCGTTGGTTATTCCATCATTGCCCGGGGCTTTGTTAACCTTTAACCTTAGGATGGTCTTCTTCACCAACGCTGGGGAGAAGAATGGCGTCAAGTTTGGCGATGTGATTGGGGCAGCCAGAGTCGTCCGGACCTCGGCTTCCAGTTGCCCGTGATCAGCTGGTCTCTCACTGGGATTGGGTTTGAACTGCGACTCCAGGTACTCAGCCAACAGTTCCGCTCTCTCTGCGGCAGGATAACAGAGAGAGCCGTCGGGTCTATACAGTGGGTGTGTGGCCGGCTTCTTTTTGGTGAGCTGGCGGCACAGGCGGAATAGGGAGGTCTGGTCCTCGCATGACCTGTCTATCCTCTTCTCCCAGTCGATCGCGTTGGCGTCTGAGAGCGCCGCCCTTATTTGTTCCTTGAGTCGATTGAGAGTCGTCTTTAGGGTAGGGTCCCTGGTGCGCTGCCACTCTTTGCGGGTCCTTCTCTTCCTATCAATGAGGGCGCGTATGTGACCAGGGATCGGGAGTCTGTTCCGGGGATGCGCAGGGCTAGTTGCCTTTTGCATGGCTTCTTGAATGGACGTGGTGAGCGTCTCCACCAGGCGGTCCACACTGGATGGATCAGTGAGGGGTTCGGGAGTTGCAAGCTGCTGATTCAAGAGGACGGACTCAAAATGCTCCCATGAGATACGTCCTTTAGGTGCTGGGCCTCTAGCTAGTGCCAACCTGCCCGAGATTGTGGCCAGGACAGGCTGGTGATCGGATCCGAAGGAGTCCGGCAGCGTTTCGAGGTCCAGTGAACTCAGTCCTCTGTGAACTGCTAGGTCGATGGTCGACGGTTGGTTGGTGCTGATTGCGGAGAAGTGTGTCGGCGAGTCCGGGCCGGTCACCACGTATCCGTATCGTGTGGAATCCTGGTAGAGCTTGCGCCCTACGTGAGTCGTGACTATGCAGTGCCAAGTCGAGTGCTTGGCATTCCAGTCGCCGGCTGCCAGAGTGGGTACGGTGCCATCCATCAGCTTGCGAAGGTCAGCAGCAACGAAGATCTCGACGCACGGCCGGTATATGGCATATATGCGCAAGGGAGCGTTATTGCAGAAGGTCTCGATGCCCAGCGACTGCAAGGACTGAGTGTCGAGGTTCGGAAGCTTCTGGAAGACCAGGTCCTTCCGCACTGCCACTAGAAGCCCCCTGCGACCTTGGGGTTCGTCCAGCCGCAGTACGTGAAAGCCTGGTAGGTTGATAGAGTCCGATGGGTGCAAGTGTGACTCGTTGATGAGGGCCACATGGGCCTTTTCTTGCTGCAGTAACACTCGGAGGAATGGGAGCCGCCTCCTGAGTCCCGCGGAGTTCCAAAACAAGACCCTCAGTTCTTCAGGCATTGCGGAGGAGTTTAGTCATGCCTTCAAGAACGCATTGAACAGGGTCTCGACCTTCCCTCAGGGCGAAGAGTACCTCCTTGAGGGTGTCGATAGCCCTGTCAATGGCCATGTGAGCAGGCGGGAGAGTCCCGGCCTGTGATGTCTCTCGAGTAGTTTGCTGGTCGGTTTTCCCTGCCGACTGAGCTGCTGTATGTGTGGAGGCGGCTGCGCTGGCCTGCTCCGGCTTCATCTGCTTCTTTTTATTTTTAGTAGAGCGCTTCTTAAGGCGTCTTCCTCTTTCTGTGGGGTTGTTGGCCTGAGCCATGAGAGTCGGCGCGCCTGCTTCGGCGCTGACGGTGCTCATGGTAACTGGTGCTGCAGTTTTCCCGGAGTGTCTGGGTGCCAGCTGTGATAGAGCTACCGTACCTGCCCGCTTGTTACGCAGCTCCCTTTTAAATTGCGGGCAGGCGGTGTAATTGGCAGGGTGCGCGCCTCCACAGTTGGCGCAAGTCGCTGGTGTTTCTAGTGGCCTAGGGCAGTCGCGCGCGAGGTGCTCTTCCCCGCACCTCACGCACGCAAGCCGTCTGTGGCATCCATGGCTGCTATGACGGAAGGCCTGGCATCTATGGCATTGCGCAGGCCCTCTTTTGCTGCGCCAAGCTTCTATCTTGATCCCGGGCATGTAGAGCAGCTCTGTCACTGCATAAATGCCCGGGATTAGGTCCGGAGTATTCGTTAGAACGGCGAAGAACACGCAGCCCGGCCTGCCCATCCTCGCTCTAATCGGGCGCACGTACTCGGCTTGGTAGCCGAGTTCGCCCAAAGCCTCTGTTATCTCCTCCGGGGTTGTCGTCACTGGTAGCCCGCGTATGGCCACCTTCCTGCTCATCTCGGAAGGCAGCGCATACGAGAACCATGACAGGTTCACAGTCTTCTCCAGCTCGGAGAGGTATCGTTGTATAACTCGGTACTCATCCTCCGAGCTGGGGGTGAAGCGCACCCCCCGTCCAAAGGGGCGCGCGTTTGGCGCATGGCCAAGGCTGTCCTTCAAAGTGCGGAAGTGCATTGCCCAATTCGGCAGGTCTTCAACGATGAGCGGCGGATAGCGCGGTCTTGCCGGCTGTGGAGCGGCTGCTTGTTGTGTAGCCGGCATCGCTGGCGGAGCCTGAGCTGTTTGAGCGGCTTGGCCCGTGCCAGGAGCGCGTAGCGCGTCGGCGAACGTCACTGCAGTGTCCAAAGCGGTCTGGGGATCAAGGTTCCCCAAGGTTCCCGCGAGGTTCCCGTCAGGTTCCCTCAGGTTCCTTTCAGGTCCCCTCAGGTTCCTTTCAGGTCCCCTCAGGTTCCCTTCAGGTCCCCTCAGGTTCCCTTCAGGTCCCCTCAGGTTCCCTAGGGTTCCCGGGGTTCCCAGGGGTCCTGGTGATGCTGCGATGGGCCTGGTGGGAAGCACAGGTCCAATTTCGGCGTTTCTTGTGAGTCGGGGGTCTCTTCTTGCGCCAGGGTGCAGATGAGCGCAGGGCCTCTTGGCGTCTTCAGTCGGTGAGTCGTTGTCGGAGGGCCTGGGCCTCCTGACGGGCGTCAGTGCTGGTGCTGGTGCTGATGGTCCCTCGGTGGTGGTGGTGCTGGCGGCGCGCTCGAGCTCCCTTCCCTTGTCATTCAGGAACATGGAAATATGTTCCAAGAGTGACCGGGAGAGGGAGCCGCGCAATTCCAGCTCCGCCACGACGAGCATGTCCGAGTGCAGCTGTGTCATGGGCGACAGCTGATCGTCCATGCGGGAGGGGGCGGAGGGGGACCTCTTCGGTCTGGCTTCTTTGGTTACAGCGGCTGCGCGAGAGGCGCGCTGTGGTGTCACTTCCGTAGGGCGCGGGGGTGAACCCGCGGGGGGGGCGGTAATCTCCGCCGGCAAGGGGCCCGAATCCCCAGCATGACGCGCGGTAATATCGCGCGCTTGCGGAGATCGGCAAAACGCCTCGCCTGCGGAGGTAACCGCGGCGGAGGGGCCCGGGGGGGCGGTCGCGAAGGCTTCGGCTGCGTGGCCCGGCGATGTCACCGGTAGGCGGATGCTCCGGTACATGAACGGCGCGGGCGCAGGGCTTCTTTGGCGTGAGGTACGCTGGGGGCGGGGGGGAGGAACATTTTCCGACCCCACTGTAGCTGCTACTGGCAATAGAGGTCGCTGTCGCGAGCGCGACCGAGATCGGCTACGTCGCGAACTTCCACGATCACTCATATTGGCTTCGGTTTTGTTTACCCGCTCTCGGCAGTCATCGGGCCTCCTCGGGTTTTTCACTCGGTTCAGCCCGGACGATCGAGGGGCGCGACGCGCGGAGCGACGCGGAACGCGACACGAGCGCACGCGGGCGCTGGCGAAACTCGCCGACAATTTACTTATAAATTGCGAAGAATTTCTGAGAACTTGGATTTAGGACTCGAGCCGTTGAGTAGAGAACTCACAGGCGGGCAAGCAATCCTCAAAAGCAGCCTGTCCGTGGACGAAATCCGTCCGTATAGGCCGCACTTGTGGACGCACAAACGCTCACGACGTACGCCATCTTTTTTGACGGAATCGACCAATCAGGGCGCCGTACGAGTCACGAGAGGGGGGGGGGGGAGGTTCACGGGGGGGGAGGAGGGAGCGGAACCGCCACCCCCCCCCCCCCCCCCCCTCCCCCCTCGCGTCCCGCCTCCCAGCAAGTGGCATGCGTTATGCGGAATACAGACGAATTCATACCATACATACATGAACAAAATTTACACTAATTCCTATTAGACAATTTGTAAATTATTATCTTTTATTTATTTATTTATTTGTTTTTATATTTTATTTATTTATTTATTTTTATTATTATTATTATTATCATCATCCCATTACTATGGATGATATGTCACGTATTTAGTGGGTTATCTGTTTAAGAATGATAGATAGATAGATATATTGTACGTTGTGTGTTTGATAATAGATTATATGATTTAGAGAGAGACGTCTCGCAAGATGAAACTTTCTATGCGCTAATCTGGTCAGCAAGCTTCCACGGAAATATTTTGTGGCCCTGAAAAGGGCCTTTTAATTAATTATAAAGAAAAAACATTCAAACACATCACACGCAGGACACACGCACAAAATGGAATGCACACGCACGTGTGCGTGCGTGTACACTCACACACTCTGGTCGTAGTCGTTGTCGTGTGAGAGAGAATTAAGCTTTCTTCTCGGTCTTCTTGGGCAAGAGGACTGCCTGGATGTTGGGCAGTACACCGCCCTGCGCGATCGTAACTCCCGAGAGCAACTTGTTCAACTCCTCGTCGTTACGGATCGCCAATTGGAGATGCCTTGGGATAATTCTGGTCTTCTTGTTGTCACGAGCGGCGTTGCCGGCCAACTCGAGCACTTCGGCGGCCAGATATTCCATCACGGCGGCCAGGTAGACCGGTGCTCCGGCACCCACGCGTTCGGCGTAGTTCCCCTTTCTCAGAAGTCTGTGTATACGACCCACGGGAAACTGAAGTCCGGCACGATTGGAACGAGACTTTGCCTTTCCCTTCACTTTGCCTCCTTTACCGCGACCCGACATGATGATGCACGCGAAGTATTAAACTTTTAACGACAATGTATAAAAATAAAAGATAACCGCGCGGAGAGAGAGCGCACTCGTAACGAACGCTCTTCAGGTTTGAATAGGAATTAAGCGGACGTTCTTTTTTTTTTTTTTTTTTTTTTCTGAGTGACTGAATTGCTGTTGACCTGGGATGGTCTTTACAGCGTCACCGGGCGTGGAGGGGCGAGTGTGGCTCGCCCCTGGAGGAATATATACGAGATTTTATGGATGCTCGTGAAAGAAACAGCGATCGCAGGGGAATGCCCTGCGTACGCTAATCAGGATGGTCTGTGACCGTCTGGCCCCGCCGCGCCGAGGCGCGGACGTGCCGTGAGAAAGGACTGGCCTTGTCGCCTCTTACGGCGACGGCGAATATGTCTTGGGACTGAGGAATGCAACCTGCCTATATACTGGGCGTTTGCGACTGTGATTGGGTCATCGGGGTCTAAGAGGACGCTACGAGGGCGTCGAAGAAGCGGGTGTGGGTGCGGAGCGTATTTACACGCTGAAACAATGAGGGGGTTGGAGTGGTCATCTGCACGCTCATAGTAGCGTTTGGCTAAGCCTTTGCAGAATTCCTGGAGTGACTCTAATTCGAAATCTTTGTGTAGGTCCACGTTGCGTACGTACCAGGGGCATCCGGATGCCATGCGGAGGAATTTATTTTGGACCCTCTGAAGGAGGTCTATCTTAGTGTGCGCGAACGCAACACAAGCATAGGACATGATGGGACGGATGCAAGTTTTGTACAATGTCAGCTTGTTACGAAGCGACATTTTACTCCGCTTGCAAATCAGTGGATATAGCCTGTTCATGACGAATGTTGCTTTATTTTTAACATACGTGATGTGTGGCCGGAAGGAGAGTTTCGAATCTAGTACGACGCCTAAGTATTTGACCTGGGACTTCCAGGGGATTGGTTTATTTTGTAGGAAAATAGTCGAGACGGTCTCGTGACGCTTTCGGGGAAAGAGCACGGCTACGCTTTTTTCCGGATTGACCTCAAACCGCCACTTGCTAAACCAATCGCCTAGGGCGTTGGCAGCTTGTTGCAGTCTTTCGGCCAGTATCCAAGCGGAGCGGTCGGTGGTGTACAGAGCGGTGTCGTCGGCATACATTGCAAGTTCGACTTTATCTGTTCGCGGAATGTCGCTGGTGTAGAGCGCGTATAGGATGGGAGATAACGTGGAGCCTTGAGGGACTCCGGCGTGGACGGGACGAGCGGACGATAAGGTCCCTTCTAACCTATATCTGAACGAACGATTCGACAGGTATTCACGTATGATGTGCACGAGAGAGTCTGGCAGGGCCATACGACGGAGCTTGAAGAGCAGGCCGTTGTGCCAGACCTTGTCGAAGGCTTTGGCGATATCTAGAAATATGGCGGCCGTGTCGCTACGGATAGACCTATGAACGCTATATTTCGAAATGTGTTCCGTTAACCGATGAACTTGGTGTATGGACGAGTGGTGGGATCTAAAGCCGAACTGTTCGTTGATGAGCAGTTGGTTTGTCTCGACTATTTCTTTTAATCTAATCAAGATTATTCTCTCGTATACTTTCCCTAGGCAGCTAATGAGGCTGATGGGTCTGTAACTAGAGGGGAGGTTGGCGGGTTTTGTGGGCTTACGGATTCCTATAACTATTGCTTCCTTCCACTCGGTAGGGAAGGAGCAGCCTACTAGGAGCGCGTTAAATATGTGGACCAACAAAGAGACGAATTGGATCGGGAGATTTTTAAGGACCTTGTTCGATATTCTGTCAGGCCCCGGGGCCTTTTTGGGATTGAGGTCCTTCAAAATGGATTTTACTTCATCCACGTCGGTTGGGCGAACCGGTTCGCCGGTCGGGGGCATCGAAGCCCACTCTGTAACCTCGGAGTCCACTTCCGACAAGTGATCCGGGTCACATGGCTGATCGCTCGGTGAGCATTGCAACTCTAAACTGTCCGCGAGGCATTCCGCTTTATCAGTGTCATCGGCCGCGATTGTGTTATCGGGTTTAATGAGAGGAGGCATAGTCGCCACTGTGTCGGATCGAAAGGTTCTCGACAGCGCCCAGAAAGCCTGGGACGATGGCGTGAGCCCTTCGAGTCGACTATCCCAAGACTCGCCTCTGAGCTGTTCAAATTGGGATTTGACTCTTCTCCTAAGATTATTAAGGGTTTTTCGGTTTGCGGCGTTCGGGCACGCGTCGTGAGCTCTAGTGGCTGCGTTTTTACGTCTTATTAACTCCCTAAGCTTTTCTGGGATCTCGAATCTTCCCTCGGGAAGATCTGGGATCTCTTTTGAGCAGCTTTGGAGCGTTTGGTGTATGTAGGTCGTGAATTTGGACGCGGCTTCCCTAGCAACATCTACTGAGTCTATAATGCCAGGAATGAGGTCGGTAAGAGGGGAGTCGTCCGCCTTGATGAGTTTGGCGAACTTTGTCCAATTTGTTACTGTTTTCGTCGGTAGGCCTGAAGGGCTGTCTGTCCCTAGCTTAAAAACTACTGGGCGATGATCTGAGTCAAGTTCCGATAGTGATTCTATAGAGCGCAGCCAGAGGGCAACGTCCTTTAGAACCACTATGTCTAGAACTTCAGGGGAGCCTCTTGTTCCGGTGGGAAACCTGGAGGGTGTCGGGGGTCCTATTACTGAAAGGTTATATTTATCTGCGAGGCTTTCTAAAATTAGGCCTCGTGTGCAATTTTTTGTCGAGTTCCAATTGATATGTTTGCAATTGAGATCTCCGGTCAGAAGGACAGAGTCTCCCATGTTAAGTAGCAAACGAAGATCTTTTTCTAGGACTGGCTTCTTCGGTGAAAGGTAAACTGACGCTATGATAATTGGCTGATGGCCTGTTAGGAATATCTGGCATATAGGCGCTTCGATGCTTTTTAAGGCTGCCGGTGGGTCTAGTGGAACGCAGTGGAGGGTCTTTTTGTAATAAATTAGTGTGCCCCCCCCTGGGCTGGTCAGTCTGTCGTTTCGTACTAGTCTGTAGTTCGGAATTTTCGGATCGCGGATGGTTGGTTTTAGAAAGGACTCCTGTACGCACAGGACGTCCAGTTGGTGCGCGGTCGTGAAGTCGCGGATTAGGTCTTTTTGTCCTATGACACTGTTAGCGTTAAACGTCGCGATTGTTAGGGCTCTTGGTTTTAAACGCGCGAGACGCGAATCAGCGGGCAACGGGATATTATTATTTATTACCACCATTGGAATTTTTTAGTAAGCGTGGAAGCCCACGATGGCTATAATGAGACCGGCGTGTTCTTGTGTGGCCTGCATTCTGGCCGACGGATTACCGTTTGAGCGGCGTATTTTTTCGGCAAATACGCTGAGTTCGTCGATATCGAAGAGACCTATGAACTCTGAGACTAATTCCGCGTCGGACGAAGGTTGACGGGGTGCGTTCACGGGAACGTTGACCGGGCGTGGGTCGGCGACCGGGCGTGGAACGGCGACCGGACGTGGGTTCGCCTTTGGCGCGGGGGGGGGGCGGAACCACGCGGTTGATGCCGGCATAGGTGCGGGAACGTACACCTGCGGGGCTGAAGGCACCGCTGGTGCCCTGTAGAAGTTGGAGGGTCTCGAAACCCTCCCTGCCTGGCCGCCCTGCCCAGGGTACCTGCGGCGCGGGGCCCTGGGACACCCGCGGTAGTTCGCGGGGTGCCCCTGGGTCTCGCACAGCACGCAGCTGGGTGGGACGGTGGGGTCGGGGACCTTACGGGGACAATCCGCCGTCCCGTGGTCTCCCAAACATTTCACGCACCTGGGGCGCGCGTTGCAATTTCGGGCCGAGTGTCCGTACAATTGACAGCGGTGACACTGTCCTATTAAACCGCGGTTACGTGGGAGCTCCACGCGGAGCCCCGTTAAAAAGCAAATTGCCCTTATATCGAATATTTTCTTTCCCTCGGGGGAAAGATCTAAAATGACGAGGCAGCTGTCGTATGGTCGTTTGGTTTTAAAGTGGTACATCCGATGTACCTCTCTGACGGGTAAGCCTTGGGACTTAAGGTCCTGCAAAATTAAATCTGTCTCCATCTCTTTTGGGAGACCTTTAATGACTACGCGGAGGTGCCGTTCGTCTTCCAGCGCGTACGTATGGAAGCCGACGTTGGCCTCCCTGAGGTGGGCCGTGAGGCGGCGATGGTCCGAGGTCAGGGCGCACTGGACTTTAATGCCCTCCCGGGTAGATCGCGCAGAGGTAAAGTTTACCTTCTGCGCGAGCATCCAGGCGGACACGTTGTCCCAGGCGCCCTTTTCTTGGACGATTACGGGGGGCGGCGGTTTAACGCGAGGAGGGGCCGCGGCGTTGGCCTGAGGGGCCGGAGTCGGGTCGAGGGTCTGTCTGTCATTACCGGCTGTAGGGGACATTGGGGAGGGAACGCTAGCTGGGGCCTTAGGGGCCTGGCTCGTCTTACCCAAAGAGCGGTTGTCTGGGGTGTTGCTACCGTGCGAGGTGGAAGCGACTGATTTCTTTGGCGTTTTAGACAGTGCAGGGATTTCTGCCTTCGCCTTTCGTTTAGCAGCTTTAGAGACGACGGTCTCGAAACCGCCGTCTTCCACATTGGACGTCTCCATCGCGGCCTGCTCGGTTGCAGGGTTCGTTAAACCTACGTTGACCTCTAAAGTTTGAGGCGATAGCTCCCTGAGAGTTTCCGCGTATGACGCGAGGTTGTGGTAAACGTCGCCGTGAAAGTTTTTGATGAAGGTTAAAACCTCGCCTTTAGGGAGAGACTCGATTAGTTTCTCCATTATATCGGATAGAGCGGAGTGGTTAAATTAACAAAACGCTAGTAAGCGGGGGAGATAGTAAGGAACTTAATCTATTTATACCTCTCCTTGTCTGGATCGGGCGAAGCGGGGCAGGAACCACAGCACAACTGCACTGCACTTCACTGCACAACACTTCACTAATGACACGCACAATAGTTGATGACGCATGAGCGTCCTCGTCACTGCGCGCACAATCGGTATCGCAACTAGGCAAAGCCGCTTGGGCGGAGACGTACACGTCCGAGTGGTTCGGCTGTCGAAGCGAGAGATAAGCGGACGTTCTAAAAATTCACTTTTTTATATAGTTTTAAGGGATCATTGCGCGCATAAATGGTGGGGACGCGAACGAGCATCGCCGCAAGCGACGGTGCACGAGGATAGCCGACGATCGTCGAATCGTTTTGTTTTCTTATAACTTTATTTATTTAAAAATAATAAATAAATAAATATATATTAAAAACATCATCATTTTTTTTTTTTTTTTTTTTATAAATTGACTACACTATTTTAAGCCCAAGGAGAAAAATGGGGGGGGGTCTTAGATAGTTCGATGCCTAATACTAATGTTTACTAATAAGACTTATCGTATTTGTAACTGAATAATTTGAAGTTTCTGTTTAATGCTTTCCAGAGTGACGGAGAGAGAGGCGTGTGAAGAGAGATTCGAATAGAGGAGATGGAACAGGATTGTATGCCACGTGTCCGATAGGTTAGTTCGTGTAATTATTTATTATTTATTTTATTTACTTGTAACTTGAAAGTGAGACGACTTCTCGTCGATGAAACTTCACCACCGATCGTATGATATGTAATATGTTATTACTATTACAACTACTACTACTGCTCGGTGTGTATTTAGAAACATTTGTTAGCCCTGAAAAGGGCTTTTTGTGTCGTGCTCTCTATTAGAGATGCACATTCCGTAGCGCGTTCTGTCGCCGTCACGCACACACACATGATTTGTGCGAGTGTGGGTTATTTAACGTTCATTTAGCGACGCACACTTGTTATTTTATTCACTTTTTTGGCGTGGCGGACGCGGCTTTTTTCGCGGCCGGCTTCGACCTGGGCGTGACGGCCTTCTTCGGCTTGGGCGCTTTTGGTTTCTTGGTCGGCGGTTTGGCAGTCTTCTTCGCCTTCGAAGCGGCGCCGCCCTTCGCTTTAGAGGCGGAGGACGAGGCGGCGGCGGCGGCGGAGGCCTTCTTTGCGGCTGCGGCGGACGGTGCGGGCTTCTTCTTCGCGGCGGCCGCCTTCTTGTCCTTCACGGACGCTTTAGCTTTGGACTTGGACGGCGAGGACGGCGCGGCGGCGGCTGCCGAGGCGGCGGCCCCCTTCTTTCCCCCCCTGCCGCCGGCGGACGAAGCCGCCGCTGCGGCTCCCGACGCCTTCTTCGACCTGGACGAGGCGGCGGCGGACGACGCGCCAGACGCGGCGGCGGAGGACGCCTTCCCGGCGCCGCCGCCGGCCGCCGCCTGCTTGCTCTTCGAAGCGGACGACTTGGATTCGAGCTTGAAACTGCCCGAAGCGCCCTTGCCCTTGGTCTGTATCAGCGCGCCGGACTCGACGGCGCTCTTTAGATATTTTCTGATGAACGGGGCCAACTTCTCGGCGTCCACTTGGTACTGGGCCGCTATGTACTTCTTGATCGCCTGCAGAGACGAACCGCTGCGCTCCTTGAGCTCCTTGATGGCGCTGTTGACCATCTCGGAAGTCTTAGGGTGGGTCGGTTTCGCCTTCGGCTTCTTGGCTGCGGCGCCGCCGGCGCCCGCCGATTTCGGTTTCTTCGCCGGCGTGGCGGGTGCGGGAGATTCGGATGCTACTGCAGCGTCGGCCATTTTATTACTACAATTATTTATGTATGCTCAATACTATAAACACGCACACAAACAAACACCACACTACACACGATCGCTCACAAAGAAAACGAGAGACTGTTCTGTACGGAGGCGACGCGAGGAGTATAGTTTATATATATATCGACGACTACTACGTTGTACGATACTGCCGTGGCAGAGGTCGCTAGTGGCAGTAAGAGCGGTAGCGATACCGTGACGAGAGCCGCGGTGTCGCTAGACGTTTTCTCGTACGAACGCTTATGACTTTTCACTAACATGCGTCCAGAAAATTGTGATTTTTTCACTTTATGAGGCGCCGGGACGGACCCGCCGCCCGTACGGACCCAGTCCGTGAACCTGCCCACCGGCCGGCGAGCCGAAGCGCATCGCACGCGGCGATTCGGTGGAAATACGAGCCGTCGAATTCGTCGAGGTGCCACGTGCGTACCTCCGGTCGAGTTGAAAATTAATTTTTCTCTATAAAATTCTAATGAAACCTTAATGCAATTCGACAGATCGGAAGCGAGGAATATCCGCCAGCCGGTAGACATCGAACGGTCGCCGTGCGACCGTCCGTCGACCCCCTGGAGGAGCTCCAAGTGGAGCCTCGTAAAACACCCGATGCCCTAGCAGAGAGACGACGGCCGCCGTTGTCGAGTACACCGAGTGTGTTTGCAGGGTGAGTGTGCAATAGATGTATTATGATACACATTTTTTTAATTTCAATGTATTTTATTATATATCGTTCTTTTCTATTTATTAATTTAGTTTTATTTATTTATTTATTTTTTCCTTCACTATATATAAACTCAATATTCAACATGAACATAATTACGATGAGACGATCATCATGAACGATAATAATATTCATACTCTCATCGTCCCTTCTCTCATAATATATTATAACCTATCGAAATAGAGATCGACAGACCGTCCGTGACCGCCGCACGAAGTACGTTTATACTACTTATTATTATTTATGTTCAATGAGTTATCAAAATTACATGGATAGATCAACTCTTCTTATTCGACCACCGTCGTTTGTTAGTCTCATAGTATGTATATGTTCGTACATTGTAACAAACAATATGTCAATTGAACCATGTGTTGTACTTTTGTTGTATATAAAAAAAATTAATATAATAAATAGGAAAACATAAATAGTTTTTATTTATTTTTCTTTTTCTTTTTTAAATATCTTACATGGTGGGCATTATTTTCATACAAATACGTACGTTATATATATATAACGATATATATATATATATATATATATATATATATATATATATATATATATATATATATATATATATATATATATATATATATATATATATATAATGATGGAGACGTCGTGCTTGCGTTCAGAAACTTTTTTCTTTTTAATACTGAAACTTGTGCGGCCCTGAAAAGGGCCTTTTTTTAATTTCTTCACAACCGCAACGCGGACATGCCAAGTCACATGCGGACGACCCACACCACACACCACCACCACCACACTTCGCCCGGGCGCCATAAGGAGACCGGTCGGGAGAGAGCAGATCATGATGGAGATGTGAACACGATCACACTGAACTCATTCTCACTATCACTACCATCGCCGCCGGTTTCACAGTGAACGATGACGACGCCGATGATGATGATGATGATGGTGGTGATGTGGGTGGCACACACACACAAACGGTGGTGACGAGGGCGTCCAGCGCCACGGTGTGAAGAATGTCACGCGCAGTTTGCTGCTTGCACACTGCACACTTCTTAGCCGCCGAAACCGTAGAGGGTGCGCCCCTGTCGCTTCAGGGCGTACACGACGTCCATGGCGGTGACGGTCTTCCTCTTGGCGTGCTCCGTGTACGTGACTGCGTCGCGAATCACGTTCTCGAGGAACACCTTCAACACGCCGCGAGTCTCCTCGTATATCAGGCCGGATATACGTTTGACGCCGCCCCTGCGGGCGAGACGACGGATCGCCGGCTTCGTGATGCCCTGGATGTTATCGCGCAACACTTTCCTGTGACGCTTCGCTCCACCTTTCCCCAAACCCTTTCCACCTTTACCGCGACCGGTCATGATGAGGATGCACTTGTATTACTCTTCTCTCGCAAGCGTGGCAGGGAGACGTGCTGCTCCCAACGTGTAGCTGTAACTTGTGTTAAAAAACGGGTTTTTTTTTTTTTTTTTTTTCGATTGTGAGGATTTGCTGTTAGCCCTATTGGCTTTTACAGCGACACCGGTGGGGGAGGGAAGAGGGTACTCTGTCCCTGAGAAGTGCAAGCACTACGGGGCTGCTTGAGAGGGCATTACGACGGCGACAAGGGCGCCCCCTGCGGGACTCGAACCTCGACTTGCAGCCGTCGTTGTGGCGGGGGGGGGAGTGTCCCTATTCTATACAAGCCGGCCGCGACGTGAAGCCGCGACTGGTGACATATTAGACTACTCTAAGGGAGAGCAAAAGTTTCCCTAACCGTTGGACCCGGCCGCGCCAACGCGCGGACGGGCCGACAGATGATCTAATGTGCTTCGTCGTCGATTCCGTCGACGACGGTGTCTGTGTTTTTTGTGTCTAGTGTGTACCCTACCTATGAATGGGGCGTTCGCGACTGTAATGGCGTCATCGGGGTCTAATAAGACGCTTTTTGGGCGTCTACGCTTAGGCTCCTCGCAAGGGGTGTAATCACACGCCTTAACGATAAGCGGGTTCGCGTGCGAGCCTGCGCGCTCGAAGTAGCGCTTGGTTAGGCGTTTGCAGTGCTCGTGAATCGATTCCAGTTCGAAATCTCTGTGTAGGTCGACATTACGCATGTACCAGGGACAACCCGAAGCTATGCGTAGAAATCTGTTTTGTACTTTTTGTAGCACATCTAGCCTGGTGTGCGCGAACGCCACGCAGGCATAGGAAAGAATAGGTCTTACACAAGTTTTGTAAAGTGTCACCTTACTTCTAAGGGACATTTTACTACGCTTGTTTATCAGAGGGGCAAGTTTGCTTAATACTAATAGGGCCTTATTTTTTACTCTCTTGATATGAGGTTTGAAAGTAAGTTTGGAGTCTAAAGTGACTCCTAGATATTTGACTTGTTTTTCCCACTTGAGAGGTGTGCCTTGTAGGTACACAGTGGGGACAGAGACCTGTTTGTTGATAGGGAATAGGACGGCACAGCTCTTCTCCGGGTTGACTTCGATTCTCCATAGGCGGAACCACTCACCGAGTGCGTGGGCCGCTTTCTGAAGTCTCTCTGCCAAACGGTGGGGGAAGAGCGAAGTTGTGTAGAGGGCAGTGTCGTCTGCGTACATAGCCAGTTCGACATAACTCGAGCGAGGTATGTCACTGGTGTACAGCGAGTATAAAATCGGAGAGAGGGTGGACCCCTGAGGAACGCCTGCGCGGATGAGGCGGGGGGAAGAAAGGGTACCTTCGACTCTATAGCGGAAATGCCTGTTCGACAAGAAGTCCCGCAGGATGTGCACGAGACAGTCTGACAAGCCAGAGCGTCGCAGTTTGAAAATCAAACCGTTATGCCAGACCTTGTCGAAGGCTTTCGCTATGTCGAGAAAGATGGCAGCAGTGTTGCTGTGTTGTCTTGAGATAATGTTATGGCGAGCAATATGCTCTACCAGACGGTGGACTTGGTGGACAGCGGAGTGTTTCTTGCGAAAACCAAATTGCTCTTTTAAGAGCAGAGAATTGGCCTCTACCTCTTCGGTGAGGCGGATAAGTATTAATCTTTCATATATTTTTCCTAAACAGCTTAGAAGGCTGATAGGTCTATAGCTTGAGGGAAGGTTCCGCGGCTTACCGGGTTTGCGGATCCCGATAACAATAGCTTCCTTCCACTCATTGGGAAAGGAGCACGAACTGAGAAGCGAATTGAAAATTAAGACCAACAGAGACACGAACTGGGCCGGTAGGGACTTGAGAGTTTTATTAGAAAGATTGTCGGGACCCGGAGACTTTCTTTCTTTCAAATTTTTAATAATGACTTTGACCTCGTCCGATGAGGTCGGGCGAAGCGGTTCCCCTTGCGGGGGCGTCAACGCCCAGTCTGCGACCTCGGAATCCACTAACGCTATGTGGCTCGGGTCGCATGGCTGACTGCTCGGAGAACACTGGATCTCTAAACTATCGGCTAAGCACTCGGCTTTTTCGGTGTCATCGGCGGCAATGGACTGGTCGGGCCTAATGAGGGGAGGCATAGTTTGAACGCAGTCCACTCTGAAGGCCCGCGACAACGCCCAGAAGGCCTGGTGCGAAGGCGCGATCCCCTCGAGCTTCCTGTCCCAAGACTCGCCTCGGAGCTGTTCGAATTCGAATCGAACTCTCCTCCTCAGATTGGAAAGCACTCTACGATTTTCGTCAGTCGGGTAAGTGTCATGTCGTCGCGTAGCTTGGTTTCTACGCCGTATCAATCTTCTCAGCTTATCTGGGATTTCAAATCTACCTACAGGTAGGTTTGGAATCTCTTTCGAGCAACTTTGGATTGTATCTACTATATACTTAGTGAATTTATTCGCCGCGTCTATTGCAGAGTCAGCGGAGTCAGTGATGCCAGGTATTAAATCTTTAAGCGGGGAGTCGTTAGACCGGAGGAGCTTAGCAAATCTCTTCCAGTTAACGATCGTTTTAGTGGGATTGCCTGAGGGGCTATCTGTACCTAACTTGAGAATAACTGGACGGTGGTCCGAATCTAGCTCGGGTAACGTTTCTATAGAGCGCTGCCAGAGGCAGACATTCGATAGAACCGCTATGTCGAGAACCTCGCTTGAACCGTTGGTACCAAAGCGAGTGGGCGAAGCAGGGCCTATAACGTGAGCGTTATATTTAGTTGTGAATTTGTCTAGTCTTCTACCATCGGCAAAAGTTTTCGACGAATTCCACTTCGTATGTTTACAATTGAAATCCCCGATCAGAAGGACCGAGTCTCCCATACTAAGTAGCGACAAAATGTCACTTTCTAGTAGTTGCGTATCCCCCGGACGGTATACAGAGGCAACTATCAAAGGCTGATGGCCAGTGAGAAATACCTGGCATACTGACACCTCGAGGTCCTCAAGAGACGGAGGGTCGAGCGGTATACAGTGTAGATTCTTTTTATAATAAATGATAGTGCCACCGCCGTGGGTGGCTCTATCATTTCTTACAACCCTATAGTTCGCAATACTGGGAGTGCGCATGCTAGGTTTAAGAAGCGACTCCTGTATACAAAAGATATCTAAATTATGAGATTGCGCGAATTCGCTTAATAATTCTCTTTGATGTCTGACACCGCGAGCGTTGTACGTAGCTATAGTGAGAGATCTAGGTTTAATTCTCGCTAAATGCGAGTCAGCGGGCAAAGGGGTAAAGCTATTGATGACCGCCATTGGAATAATTTAATTTGCGTGGAAGCCCGCGATGGCTTCCAGAAGAAAAATGTGTTCGCTTACCGCTTGTAAGCGAGCCTGCTTGGAACCATTAGTGTTCCTCAGCTTACCGGCGAAAACGCTTAACTCGGCGAAGTCAATATTACTAGCGAAATCTAAAACGAGACCTAAGTCGCTAGCAGGGGAAGTAGGTACGCGCGCGGGGGCGGGGGGGCGCGCCGCCACCATGGTGGACGGCGACTTCGAAGGGACCGCAGCCGGCGCCGCAGCGCGGGCGGCAACCGGAGCTGCGGAATGCGCGGGAGCCGGCGGAGGCGCGGGCTTAACCCACGCATTTGTTTTAGGGGGCGGGGCGGGTACATACCTAGGTGGTACCGGCGCCTGCGCGTACGGACGCGAAGGCTGCGGACCCCTGTTGTACATCGTGCGTCTGCGCGGCGCACGGGCGCATCCGCGATAGTTCGCGGGATGGCCCTGCGTCTCACACAGTACGCAGCTAGGAGGGACGGCCGGGTCGGGAACCTTGCGGGGGCAATCCGCAGTCCCGTGGTCGTCGAGGCACTTCACGCACCTCGGGCGCGCGAAGCAATGACGCGCAGAGTGACCGTATAGTTGGCAGCGATGACACTGCCCTATCTGGCCTCTGTTAAGCGGGGGTTCGACACGGATGCCGGTGAGTGAACACACCGAGCGAAGATTAAATATTTTCTTTCCCTCATCACTGAGTTCAAGAATAACAAGAACGATGTCATATTTCGCTTTACTGCGATAATTATATAGACGGTGCGTTTCACGCACGGGGAAGCCTTTATTTTTTAAATCGGTAAATACATACTCGCAATCGATTTCTTTAGGAATGCCTTTGATTACGACGCGCAACTGGCGTTCGTCTTCTAAGGCGTACGAGTGGAAGCCGATATGGCTGTCCCTCAAGAAGCTTGTTAAGCGACGGTGTTCCGTCGAAGTCTGCACCTGGACCTTAATTCCGACCGCCGTTAAGCGCGCGGTGGAGAAATTAATATTGTTTCGAATCATGAAAACAGAAACATCGTCCCATTTGTGCTTTTCTTGCACGTAAATGGGCGGAGGGGGTTTAATGCGGGGCGCGCGGGGAGGCGCGGGGGTCTCTCCCTCTAGGGGCTCAACCGAAACGGGAGCGGGGGAGGGGGGGGCGGTCGACGAGCCGCTTGCGCGGGAAGCATTGCCTTTAGGCTTGTTTGCCTTCTTTGGCGGGGGAAGGGCCGTAGGGGCCTTGGCCTTACGTTTGGCCGAGCGGGAAGTGACGGTTTCGAAACCATCATCGTCAGATGTATCCGACACCTCCATATCCCGATGGAGGGGGGAAGCGGGGGCAGGGGAGAGTCGAACATCCTCGGTGGACATCGACCTCTCTTCGGGGATTTGGCTCGGGCCGGCCTCGACAGGGCTCGGCTCATCGGCCGACGCGCACGTAGCTTCGTTACTCGAGTCGTCTAGCAAAAAATGGGCGGGGAGGGGGGAGGGGGGACAATTAAATTCCTCCTTGGCATATTTAATGAAGGACCAATACGCGTCTATGTAATGTTTCTCGAGATATTCTAAAACCTCCCGGAAACCTAACTTTCGCTCCATTTAAAAAACCATAGCCAGCGTTTCGTTATATATATACACTCACGTCGCCGAGCAGCTCTCGGCTCTGATCGGTTCCACTCGTTAATCGTCGTCGACGTGCGGGGGGCTTGGCAGATTTGCAAAAAAAAAAAAAAAAAAAGTAATAGATTTCTATTACGCATTATTATAATAATTATTATTATTATTTTGGTCTCACACGATTTATTTATTTATTTTTTTTTCTTTATTATTATTTCTCTCTCTCTCTCTCTCCAATATATGTCTCATATGCTGGGTGTATATAAGATCGTCCAATCCAATATTCAAATTCATCTAGTCTACATATATATATTTTTTATATATATATATATATATATATATATATATATATATATATATATATATATATATATATATATATATATATATATATATATATATATATATATATATATATATATATATATATATATATATTTATTTATTTTATGTGTGTCTGAATACGTATGCGTGCGTGCAAGTGTTTCTTTAATAGTAGTAATTGTGATGATATTCATAAAAATTTTTCGACACGATTCTTTGTACACGTATGAAACGACATTCTATTTAGACTTTAATGTCAGAACAATTTGTGGCCCTGAAAAGGGCCTTTTGGATGTATGATAATAATTATGTGTAATATTACACACACAAAAAACACACACACACACACAGCCCACAATAATAATAACACACGAACATCGCTTATCGCGTCGTGGTCGTCATGAATGCATGCATGCATGCATATTTATGTGTATGTATACACTGCGGAAGAAGGAGGAGAGCATTTTATGCACGTTCGCCTCTGATCCTGCGGGCGAGCTGGATGTCCTTGGGCATGATGGTGACGCGTTTCGCGTGGATAGCGCAGAGGTTGGTGTCCTCGAAGAGGCTCACCAGATACGCCTCGCTGGCCTCCTGGAGGGCCATCACGGCGGAGCTCTGGAATCGAAGGTCGGTCTTGAAGTCCTGCGCGATCTCGCGCACCAGACGCTGGAAGGGCAACTTGCGGATCAGGAGTTCGGTGCTCTTCTGGTAGCGACGGATCTCACGGAGGGCGACCGTGCCGGGCCTGTATCTGTGCGGCTTCTTCACGCCTCCGGTGGCCGGTGCGCTCTTGCGGGCGGCCTTGGTGGCGAGCTGCTTGCGGGGCGCCTTGCCACCGGTGGACTTGCGAGCGGTTTGCTTGGTACGAGCCATTTCTCTATCTCTTCACACACGCACACACAACAACAACAACTGAATTGAACCGAACCCGGAAAGTCTCTCGTCCTTTTTTTTTTTTTTTTTTTTTTTTCTGAGTGACTGAATTGCTGTTGACCTGGGATGGTCTTTACAGCGTCACCGGGCGGGGGGGGGCGAGTGTGGCTCGCCCCTGGAGAAATATATACGAGATTTTATGGATGCTCGTGAAAGAAACAGCGATCGCAGGGGAATGCCCTGCGTACGCTAATCAGAATGGTCTGTGACCGTCTGGCCCCGCCGCGCCGAGACGCGGACGTGCCGTGAGAAAGAACTGGCCTTGTCGCCTCTTACGGCGACGGCGAATATGTCTTGGGACTGAGGAATGCAACCTGCCTATATACTGGGCGTTTGCGACTGTGATTGGGTCATCGGGGTCTAAGAGGACGCTACGAGGGCGTCGAAGAAGCGGGTGTGGGTGCGGAGCGTATTTACACGCTGAAACAATGAGGGGGTTGGAGTGGTCATCTGCACGCTCATAGTAGCGTTTGGCTAAGCCTTTGCAGAATTCCTGGAGTGACTCTAATTCGAAATCTTTGTGTAGGTCCACGTTGCGTACGTACCAGGGGCATCCGGATGCCATGCGGAGGAATTTATTTTGGACCCTCTGAAGGAGGTCTATCTTAGTGTGCGGAACGCAACACAAGCATAGGACATGATGGGACGGATGCAAGTTTTGTACAATGTCAGCTTGTTACGAAGCGACATTTTACTCCGCTTGCAAATCAGTGGATATAGCCTGTTCATGACGAATGTTGCTTTGTTTTTAACATACGTGATGTGTGGCCGGAAGGAGAGTTTCGAATCTAGTATGACGCCTAAGTATTTGACCTGGGACTTCCAGGGGATTGGTTTATTTTGTAGGAAAATAGTCGAGACGGTCTCGTGACGCTTTCGGGGAAAGAGCACGGCTACGCTTTTTTCCGGATTGACCTCAAACCGCCACTTGCTAAACCAATCGCCTAGGGCATTGGCAGCTTGTTGCAGTCTTTCGGCCAGTATCCAAGCGGAGCGGTCGGTGGTGTAGAGAGCGGTGTCGTCGGCATACATTGCAAGTTCGACTTTATCTGTTCGCGGAATGTCGCTGGTGTAGAGCGCGTATAGGATGGGAGATAACGTGGAGCCTTGAGGGACTCCGGCGCGGACGGGACGAGCGGACGATAAGGTCCCTTCTAACCTATATCTAAACGAACGATTCGACAGATATTCACATATGATGTGCACGAGAGAGTCTGGCAGGGCCATACGACGGAGCTTGAAGAGCAGGCCGTTGTGCCAGACCTTGTCGAAGGCTTTGGCGATATCTAGAAATATGGCGGCCGTGTCGCTACGGATAGACCTATGAACGCTATATTTCGAAATGTGTTCCGTTAACCGATGAACTTGATGTATGGACGAGTGGTGGGATCTAAAGCCGAACTGTTCGTTGATGAGCAGTTGGTTTGTCTCGACTATTTCTTTTAATCTAATCAAGATTATTCTCTCGTATACTTTCCCTAGGCAGCTAATGAGGCTGATGGGTCTGTAACTAGAGGGGAGGTTGGCGGGTTTTGTGGGCTTACGGATTCCTATAACTATTGCTTCCTTCCACTCGGTAGGGAAGGAGCAGCCTACTAGGAGCGCGTTAAATATGTGGACCAACAAAGAGACGAATTGGATCGGGAGGTTTTTAAGGACCTTGTTCGATATTCTGTCAGGCCCCGGGGCCTTTTTGGGATTGAGGTCCTTCAAAATGGATTTTACTTCATCCACGTCGGTTGGGCGAACCGGTTCGCCGGTTGGGGGCATCGAAGCCCACTCTGTAACCACGGAGTCCACTTCCGACAAGTGATCCGGGTCACATGGCTGATCGCTCGGTGAGCATTGCAACTCTAAACTGTCCGCGAGGCATTCCGCTTTATCAGTGTCATCGGCCGCGATTGTGTTATCGGGTTTAATGAGAGGAGGCATAGTCGCCACTGTGTCGGATCGAAAGGTTCTCGACAGCGCCCAGAAAGCCTGGGACGATGGCGTGAGCCCTTCGAGTCGACTATCCCAAGACTCGCCTCTGAGCTGTTCAAATTGGGATTTGACTCTTCTCCTAAGATTATTAAGGGTTTTTCGGTTTGCGGCGTTCGGGCACGCGTCGTGAGCTCTAGTGGCTGCGTTTTTACGTCTTATTAACTCCCTAAGCTTTTCTGGGATCTCGAATCTTCCCTCGGGAAGATCTGGGATCTCTTTTGAGCAGCTTTGGAGCGTTTGGTGTATGTAGGTCGTGAATTTGGACGCGGCTTCCCTAGCAACATCTACTGAGTCTATAATGCCAGGAATGAGGTCGGTAAGAGGGGAGTCGTCCGCCTTGATGAGTTTGGCGAACTTTGTCCAATTTGTTACTGTTTTCGTCGGTAGGCCTGAAGGGCTGTCTGTCCCTAGCTTAAAAACTACTGGGCGATGATCTGAGTCGAGTTCCGATAGTGATTCTATAGAGCGCAGCCAGAGGGTAACGTCCTTTAGAACCACTATGTCTAGAACTTCAGGGGAGCCTCTTGTTCCGGTCGGAAACCTGGAGGGCGTCGGGGGTCCTATTACTGAAAGGTTGTATTTATCTGCGAGGCTTTCTAAAATTAGGCCTCGTGTGCAATTTTTTGTCGAGTTCCAATTGATATGTTTGCAATTGAGATCTCCGGTCAGAAGGACAGAGTCTCCCATGTTAAGTAGCAAACGAAGATCTTTTTCTAGGACTGGCTTCTTCGGTGAAAGGTAAACTGACGCTATGATAATTGGCTGATGGCCTGTTAGGAATATCTGGCATATAGACGCTTCGATGCTTTTTAAGGCTGCCGGTGGGTCTAGTGGAACGCAGTGGAGGGTCTTTTTGTAATAAATTAGTGTGCCCCCCCCTGGGCTGGTCAGTCTGTCGTTTCGTACTAGTCTGTAGTTCGGAATTTTCGGATCGCGGATGGTTGGTTTTAGAAAGGACTCCTGTACGCACAGGACGTCCAGTTGGTGCGCGGTCGTGAAGTCGCGGATTAGGTCTTTTTGTCCTATGACACTGTTAGCGTTAAACGTCGCGATTGTTAGGGCTCTTGGTTTTAAACGCGCGAGACGCGAATCAGCGGGCAACGGAATATTATTATTTATTACCGCCATTGGAATTGTTAGTAAGCGTGGAAGCCCACGATGGCTTTAATGAGACCGGCGTGTTCTTGTGTGGCCTGCATTCTGGCCGTCGGATTACCGTTTGAGCGGCGTATTTTTTCGGCAAATACGCTGAGTTCGTCGATATCGAAGAGACCTATGAACTCCGAGACTAATTCCGCGTCGGACGAAGGTTGACGGGGTGCGTTCACGGGAACGTTGACCGGGCGTGGGTCGGCGACCGGGCGTGGAACGGCGACCGGACGTGGGTTCGCCTTAGGCGTGTGCGCGGGTCTCGACCACGCGTTTGTGGCCGGCATAGGTGCAGGAACGTACACCTGCGGGGCTGAAGGCACCGCTGGTGCCCTGTAGAAGTTGGAGGGTCCCGAAACCCTCCCTGCCTGGCCGCCCTGCCCAGGGTACCTGCGGCGCGGGGCCCTGGGACACCCGCGGTAGTTCGCGGGGTGCCCCTGGGTCTCGCACAGCACGCAGCTGGGTGGGACGGTGGGGTCGGGGACCTTACGGGGACAATCCGCCGTCCCGTGGTCTCCCAAACATTTCACGCACCTGGGGCGCGCGTTGCAATTTCGGGCCGAGTGTCCGTACAATTGACAGCGGTGACACTGTCCTATTAAACCATGGTTACGTGGGAGCTCCACGCGGAGCCCCGTTAAAAAGCAAATTGCCCTAATGTCGAATATTTTCTTTCCCTCGGGGGAAAGATCTAATATGACGAGGCAGCTGTCGTATGGTCGTTTGGTTTTAAAGTGGTACATCCGATGTACCTCTCTGACGGGTAAGCCTTGGGACTTAAGGTCCTGCAAAATTAAATCTGTCTCCATCTCTTTTGGGAGACCTTTAATGACAACGCGGAGGTGCCGTTCGTCTTCCAGCGCGTACGTATGGAAGCCGACGTTGGCCTCCCTGAGGTGGGCCGTGAGGCGGCGATGGTCCGAGGTCAGGGCGCACTGGACTTTAATGCCCTCCCGGGTAGATCGCGCAGAGGTAAAGTTTACCTTCTGCGCGAGCATCCAGGCGGACACGTTGTCCCAGGCGCCCTTTTCTTGGACGATTACGGGGGGCGGCGGTTTAACGCGAGGAGGGGGGGCTGCGGCGTTGGCCTGAGGGGCCGGAGTCGGGTCAGTAGTCCGTCTGTTTTTGTCACTCTGCGCGGTGGGAGACATCGGGGAGGAAGTGCTTATAGGGGCCTGGCTTGTCTTATCCAAAGGTGGGGAGGCCGAGCCTTTGCTACCGTGCGAGGTGGCAGCTGCCGTTTTTTTGGGCGTTTTGGAAAGCGCCGGGATTTCTCCCTTCGCCTTCCTTTTCGCCGCTTTGGATACGACGGTCTCGAAACCGCCGTCCTCAGCATCCATCGGGGTGGTTGCGGGGTTCGCACTGCCTGCATTACCCTCGAGAGTGTCGGGCGAGTGGTCCCTCAGCGTAACTGCGTATGACGCGAGGTTTTCGTAGACATCGCCGTGGAAATTTTTGATGAACGTAATTAGTTCATCCTTAGGGAGAGACCCGATAAGTTTCTCCATGTTGTCGGTATGAGCGGGGTATAAAAATACGAGTCACCGGTAGGCGAAGAAAAATAGAAATAATTAATTAAATCTAATTATACCTATATCTGGATCGGGCGAAGCGGGGCAGGAACCACAGCACAGAAGCACTGCACTTCACTGCACTACACTTCACTGATAACACGCACAATAGTTGATGACGCATGAGCGTCCTCGTCACTGCGCGCACAATCGGTATCGCAACTAGGCAAAGCCGCTTGAGCGGAGACGTACACGTCCGAGCGGTTCAGCGGACGCTAGTCTCTCGTCCGAAATGTCCCCACTTTTATAAAACCCTCATAGATATATACACGCGCGCGCGCGCGAGAGCGCGAAACGATCGTCTCTCTCTGTCTTTGCGCACGAGGATTGAGCGACTAAGAACGAACGAACGAAGCGGAGCGGAGCGGTCGGGCGTCGGGCGGTGAGACTGTGGTGAACCGGGAATCGAATCGAAGATCGAATGAAGCACGATAGAAAATATGGATGACTATAACGACAACAAGAAGAAGAAGAAGAAGAATAAGTAATAATAATAATAATAATAACAATGGGAAAATGAATAAGAAAAGAAAACAACAGTGGTGAAAATGATGAAATGAAATGCGGTGTATTATATATATTATATATATATAGTAGTCGGTTAGGAATGTATATATAATAATAATAATATGTGACACACATGAAATGAAATCAGAAATAGAAGGATTATAATAGCATAGATAAATTCCAGAGAGAGTAAAGTAGTTTTGATTAATTATTAATAATAATAATAATAATGTGTCGTTAGTTAATTGACCTTTCTTAGATTCAATTCAACCAAAAAAAAAAAAAAAAAAAAAAAAAATAACAAATCTATTGATTAGCTTAGCTTATGATTATGATGATGATGATGATCGGTAGTCATAATACAAAATCTGTGCGCATGCATCAACTTTTTGAGGGACAGACGTTTTCCGAGAAACTGTATATTTCAACGTGAATCATTTAGTGGCCCTGAAAAGGGCCTTTTTGTCTAGTTGCGGTGGCGGCGATGATGATGATGATGTTGTTGTTGTCGTCGTCGTCGTCGTGGTGGTCGTTGTTGATGCGTGTATTATATATAGTAAATATATATTAGCAAACACGCACACCACCACGACGCACACACATTAGCACACACAACACAACACAATACACGCACGCCGCCGCCGCCGCCGGAAGAATTCCTGTGAGCGCCTCACTTGGAGCTCGTGTACTTGGTGACGGCCTTGGTGCCTTCGCTGACGGCGTGCTTGGCCAACTCGCCGGGCAACAGGAGCCTCACGGAGGTCTGCACCTCCCTGGACGTGATCGTCGATCTCTTGTTGTAGTGGGCGAGGCGCGACGCCTCGGCGGCGATGCGCTCGAAGATGTCGTTCACGAACGAGTTCATGATGGACATGGCCTTGCTGGAGATTCCGGTGTCCGGATGGACCTGTTTGAGCACTTTGTAGATGTAGATGGCGTAGCTCTCCTTCCTCTTGTGCTTCTTCTTTTTCTTGTCCGATTTGGAGATGTTCTTCTGGGCCTTGCCAGATTTCTTGGCGGCCTTTCCGCTAGTCTTGGGTGGCATGTCTACTAATACTTTTTATTAGAGAGAGATATAAAGATACGAACACTCTGAGCGCAGAGGTGACTGTGTGCCTGTCCGTGGACCATTTTTCCATTTCCATTTTCGAATGTGTAGTATGCTGTTGGCCCTATTGGCCTCTACAGCGTCACCGGGCTTTGGGAGGCCGAGCTTAAAGAGCTCTGACCTTAGCTATGGCGCCATCGAAGGCGCCAACAAATGAGATCACGGTGTCGCAAGGGCGTCTCCTGTGAGACTCGGACCGCGACTTGCGTACACCGTTTGTAGTGGGGGACTTTGCTTCGCTCAGTCCGAGCTAGGCCTACTGGGTAGGGCTCTTGATGCCCTATTGGAATTTTAATTGCGGGCTCCTCTCGCGCCTAGGCGCGATTGGGCCACAGAAAAACTGGGACCTCGTCTCCACCGGCGGGGACGGTGTATGTAGCGTGTGTGTGTGCGTCGGTGTGTAGTCCTACCTACATATCTAGCGTCGTTCGCTTTTGTGATGGGGTCAGCATCATCGGTTAGAATATCCCTGGGTCTTCGGGTCGGCCCCAAGCCCGGGCGTTTGACGTATGAGCACGCGTTTACTACCAGCGGGTTCGGATGTGTCGCGGCACTGTCGAAGTAACTGCTCGACAGTTTTCGACAGTGCTCTTTGACGGAGTCTATTTTAATGTCTCTGTGCAGATCGACGTTACGCATGTACCACGGCGCACCGGTGGCTATGCGTAAGAAACGGTTTTGAATTATTTGGAGTTTCCTTAGGTCAGTTTGTGCGAACACTACACTGGCGTAGGAGAAAATGGGTCTAACGCAAGTCTTGTAAATACGGATCTTATTCCGTAACGAAAGTTTGCTTTTAGAGCAGATAAGCGGATAAAGGCGACTGACTACGAAAGCTGCTTTGTTGCGAACGTAGGTGATATGATCTTTAAATGACAGTTTACTGTCGAGAATGACTCCTAGGTATTTGGCCTGAAGGGCCGCCGGAATTGTTTTGCCGAACAAACAGACACGACGCGCGTCGTCGTTGCGGCGAGCGGAGAAATGAACACACGAGCTTTTATCGGGGTTGACCTCGATGCGCCATTTGGTGAGCCAGTCGCCTAATCGGTCCATGGCCGCTTGTAAGCGGTCGGCTATGTAGCCTGGGATGCGGCCGGAAGTGAAAATTGCGGTATCGTCCGCGAAAAGGGCGAGGTTTGTGCCACTCTGCCTAGGGATATCGTGGGTGTACAGGTTGTACAGAAGCGGGGATAGGATAGATCCTTGCGGAACTCCGGCCCTAATCTGCCTACTCGAGGAGAGGGTACCTTCGACCCTGTAGCGAAAGGAGCGGTTCGATAAATAGTTTCGTAAGATGTGCACGAGCCTATCTGGTATGTTAGCTTGTAAGAGCTTGAAAATTAATCCGTTATGCCAGACTTTATCGAACGCCTTGGCTATATCTAAGAAGACCGCCGCCGAGGTCAGCCTTCTGGATCGGATCAACAGGTATTCCGTGAGGCGGTGGACCTGGTGGACGCTGGAATGTTGGGCTCGAAAGCCGAATTGTTCGGGCGGGATGAGATTTTTGGCTGTTGTAGCAGCCTGAAGTCGCACGAGAATAATGCGCTCGTAAATTTTGCCCATTGAGCTGAGAAGGCTAATGGGGCGGTAGCTTGACGGAGACGTACGTGGTTTACGTGGCTTGTGAATGCCTATGACTATGGCTTCCTTCCATTGATCGGGGAATGAGCACTCTCTCAGGAGTGTATTGAAAATTGCTACGAGTAGCGAAAGCAAATGGATCGGTAGGATTTTCAGGATCTTGTTCGTGATGCGATCGGATCCTGGGGCTTTTCTAGGTTTAAGGCCCTTGATTATGTCTTGGACTTCGTCAATGGAAGTGGGTCGGATGTAATCGCCTACTGGTGGTAACGGTGCCCATGTTTCAACTCGTGTGTCCACCGCGGCGACGTGATCTGGATCACACGGTTGTACCGAGGGAGAGCATTGGCTCTCTAGGTTATCCGCTAGGCATTCGGCCTTTTCTAGATCGTCTGAGGCTGTCGTTCCGTCCGGACGGATTAATGGCGGTATTTCTACTACGTTATCGTTTTTAAAGGATTTGGCTAGTTGCCAGAACGCTGTGTGCGACGGTGAGATTGTGGACAGTTTGTGATCCCAGTGTTCTTCTCTGAGGTCCGCGAACCGGGCTCGAACCAGTCTTTGGAGCCTCCAGAGTTCCCTACGGTTATCGGGCGAAGGAAAAGAATCGTGCGCCCTCGTGGCGATGTTCTTTTTCCTTATAAGTTTGCGAAGATCGCGCGGGATCTTGAAGAATCCATCGGGATTCGCCGTGATTTCCCTAGAACACTCGTCGAGAGTGTTCCCTAACCGGTTCGTTAAATCTACGATTGCCGCCTCGGCTACTTCCACGGAGTCGAGTCTGTCAGGTGAGTCAATGTCGGTAGTGTCTTCGTCGGGATTGCCTAGGCGTTCCGCGAACTTAGACCAGTCGGTAATTTTAATTTTAGACAAAGATGAGGGACTCTCAGGTCCTAATTTAACAATAACGGGTCTGTGGTCTGAGTCTAACTCTGGAATAACTTCGATAGAGCGCACCCTGAGAGCGATACGCTGCAGGATGGCTATATCGAGAATTTCTGGGCGGCCTATTAGCCCGAATCTAGTTGGTGTGTGGGGGATGAGGAGCTCGAATTGAGACGATGTTAAGTCTGCTATGTTTGCGAGCGTAGCTCCTGATCTGTTCGTTCTATTGCAATTCCATCTGGTGTTTTTACTATTGAGGTCCCCGGCTATAATAACCGAGTCCCCCATGCTAAATAATAATTTAAGGTCCTCTTCGAGTAAGTCCTTTGTAGGAGAGAGGTAGGTGGATGCAATAATTATTGGAGGGTGTCCAGTCATGTGAACCTGACATACCGATACTTCGATGTTAGTTAGCGTCGGCGGCGGAACGAGCGGGACGACGTGAAGCGTCTTTTTGTAAAAGATGACGGTGCCACCGAGGGCGCCGTCTCTGTCGTTTCTAATCGTGCGGTAATTTGCTATCTTGGGATCTCTGTTACAATTCCTCAGAAACGTTTCCTGTACTAAGAATAAGTCTAAGTCTTTATTTTTAACAAAATCGCGGACTAGCCCCATTTGCGTGTTAAGGCCGTTAGCGTTAAAATAACCTATAATGAGAGAGCGCGGCTTGACTCGCGCGAGTCTTAAATCGGGCGCGTTAATTAAATTACTATTGCTGACCGCCATTTGAGTTTAATAATTTTGCGTATTGAAACGCATGATTTTGGCGATTAGCCTCGTGTGTCGGCTAACCATTTGAATACGAGCTTGAGGAGCTCCGGCCGTGTTCCTAAGCCCTCCCGCGAGGGCTGCGATTACGTTCGCATCTAAAGTGTTTACGAATCCTAACACGAGCGCTATGTCGACTTCCAAGAGGTCCGTCCCCTGGGGAGTCGCTTTCGGCATCGGTTGCCTAGGCGCGGTCCGAGGCGTTTGTGGATGAGGTCTCCTCGGTTGAGCCGTGGCTGCGTTTGCGATGGCAGCTGCTTGCGTCTCAGGGAGAGGCTTTTTCCACGCGTTTGCGGAAGGCAGTGGGGCCGGTACGTACGCTGCTTGAGGAGCGGCTGAAGGCCTGGCTGTCGGGTTTTGCGCTTGACGGGAAGGCATCGAAGCCTTATGCGTCAAGCCGCCCTTTCCGCCGGTCTTGCGTGGGGCCCTGGAGCATCCGCGGTAATTTGCGGGGTGCCCCTGGGTCTCACACAAGACGCAGCTGGGAGGTACGGCAGGGTCGGGGACCTTGCGCGAGCAATCTATGGTTGCGTGGTCGTCGAGACACTTCACGCACCGTGGTTTGGCATGGCAATTTTTGGCTGAGTGCCCGTAGAGTTGGCAGCGATGACACTGCCCTGGAATGCCACGAGACCATGGTTTATCGATTCTTATGCCAGTTAATTGGCAGACCGAGCGGATATTAAATATTTGTTTCCCCTCTGGTGTACGTTCGAGGACGGCCAAGACCATGTCGTAGCTCTTTTTTGTGAAGTTATTAAACATGCGGTGTACCGCAATTATGGGGAGGTTTTGGGATTGAAGATCCCGATAAATGGTCTCCGTTTCGATTTCCTTCGGGACTCCCTTTAGGACTACGCGTAGTTGGCGTTCGTCCTCGAGGGCGAAGGAATGGAAGCCTACGGTTTTGCTTCTTAGATGTGCCGTAAGGGCCCTATGATCTTTGGGTGTGATAACCTGCACCCGTATGCCTTGTGATGTTGACCTTGCAGATTCGAACTGCACTTTGTTGTCTAACATCCATTTTGAAACGTCGTTCCACGCCTTTTTCTCCTGTATAACGATCGGAGGCGGAAGGCGGTCTTTGCGTACTCCGGCCGGTAGCGGTACCGAGCCGGGGGCGGAGTTGTTCGCGGAATTTACCGCATTGTCGGTCTTGTCGGTCGGTCGCCCGGTTTCGGAACCGGTTTTGTTGTTGGCCACCTGCGCGGCCTTTTTGTCTACCTGCGCGGCGGGTTTTTCCGTACGCGGGGACGCGGGTTTCGGGGAGGGGGTCTTTTTGGTGCTTGTGGCACGTTTTGCTGGCGTCTTAAGCGCCTTTTTAGCTTTCCGTTTAGCTGCTTTTGTTTTGACGGTCTCGAAACCGTCGTTTTCGTCGGCGGCTGTCCGTGGACGAAATCCGTCCGTATAGGCCGCACTTGTGGACGCACAAACGCTCACGACGTACGCCATCTTTTTTGACGGAATCGACCAATCAGGACGCCGTACGAGTCACGAGAGGGGGGGGGGGGGGGGAGGTTCACGGGAGGTGAGGAAGGAGCGGAACCGCCACCCCCCCCCCCCCCCCCCCCTCCCCCCTCGCGTCCCGCCTCCCAGCAAGTGGCATGCGTTATGCGGAATACAGACGAATTCATACCATACATACATGAACAAAATTTACACTAATTCCTATTAGACAATTTGTAAATTATTATCTTTTATTTATTTATTTATTTGTTTTTATATTAGTTACGGAACCCTAACCCTATGAATATGCTGACGAACCAAACTGATGGAAGCTTCCCACGCGACCACCTCGCGAGTTCCCCGCATTAGAATTCGATACCCCATTGTTTTAATTTTACTTTATTAATTGTAATATTTTTTAGATCACTCTTTATTCCCACTTCGATTAAAGCAGTCGTTAGTTTTAAGTAATTATTGTATTAATATATAATTAATAAATAATTAATAATTATTCGGTTTTTTTTCAACCTCTCAACTGCCGCAAACGTAATTGGCGCAGTCGGTAGGATTCTCGCGGGCCGGTTCGCGATCGGTTTAAATTAATTATTCGATAATTATCATCGCGTCGCGTGCCGCCCGGGTGGCTATCAAGCACCGTTCGAGAATCCAGAATCTACGGACCTGTGGCAGCCGGGAGTGGAATCCAGCAATCGATTCAACTGAGAAGAGACCAGATAATGCAGTTTATGTGAGTACATAAGAATCGTTCTCGTGTTGCTCCTTCCTAGACCTAAGCCTATTCATTAGTCACCAAAATTTTTCACCCTAAAACTTCTAGGACCCGAGAGCCTCTATCAAAGCAGGCTCGTCGGTTAAGTATAGATAGAATAAGAAATATTAATTCTGAAGAAATAAAAAATAATTTAGATTTTAGTCATTATAACTCGAAATTTTTTTTTACCATGTCTCACGATCCGGACACCATATTTAAGGCCCTCCGCCTTGTTCCGGAGTTCGACGGAAACCCAAATATTTTAACTCGATTCATTCAAATTTGTGATCATTTAGCGATACAATATCTTAGTGAATTACCTGGTAGTGAATTTTCTAATGTATGCCTGCTGAATGGAATATTAAACAAGATAACAGGCACAGCAGCAAGTAAAATTAATTCAAACGGAATACCTGATAGTTGGCTAGGTATTAAAACGCTCTTAATTAATAACTTTTCCGATCAAAGGGATGAAACCACCCTATACAATGATCTTTCTTTAGCGATGCAGGGCAACAGAAGCCCACAAGAATTTTACGATCATTGTCAAAATTTGTTTAGCACGGTAATGACTTACGTTACTCTACATGAGACACTATCCACCACCATCGAAGCAAAGCGTGATTTATACAGAAGAGTAACTATGCAGGCCTATGTTCGTGGTCTTAAAGAACCGTTAGGATCACGAATTCGTTGTATGCGACCACCAACTATAGAAAAAGCTCTTGAGTATGTACAGGAAGAGCTTAACACTATGTATATGCACAGCCGTTACGAGTTCTCAAAACCTAACAAAACCGTAACCGCTATACCAAACGTTACTTCTCACACATTCGCACCACGCACGTTTCCACTAGCTGTACCTGTACAAAATAGACCTAACACACAGCTTTTTAAATTTAACAATGAACAACAACACCCTAGACTACCCACACACACACAAAGAATGTTCGGTGCACCACCTCCGAACTACAACCCTAACAGTCACATGTTTAGGTTACCGCCTCGAAATAGTATCACACAGAAGTCTAACCAAGCTAATGAATTTCCTAGACCCATGAGTGGTGTGAGCCACTTTGTATCTCGACCATTGCCACCAACACAGCATACACTTACAGGACATAATTGGCAAAAGCACGGTAACCCTCCCCCAAGAAATTATTTTAAAACAAAAGAAATAAATTTTAATAACTGTGAAGACAATTACGACTCATACGATTATTATACAGACTTTGAACCGTATTATAACAGTAACGAAGACATACAGTACTCCTATGACTATGACCATGACTATAACTATGAGGCCTATGCCCAAAATTATACCGATAATCCCACTACATTACGATTAGAAACCAATAATGAGATTACATCTGACGATAATAAGCCGGATTTTCAGAAAATCTCGAAGTCCGACACCTTAAAATAGAAATTAATCTACATACACAACGTCACCTTCCGTATATTCAAATATTATCACCACCATTAAAGTTATTAATTGATACGGGAGCCAATCAATCCTTTCTAAGTCCAGCAGTTGTAGAAAAATTTTTCAATAATTTTCCTTTAAACTACGATCCTTTCGAAGTATGTAATGTTCATGCCAAAACTAGAAGTAATTATTCAATAACTATACCAAGCTTTAATGAATTTAATGATCCGCATAATATAACATTTTATGTATATAAATTTCATGACTTTTTCGATGGACTCATAGGAACCGACTTATTAGACAAATGGGAAGCGGTAATAGACTATAAAAATAAAACACTTTTTACCAAAACTGCTTCAAACCCCATATACGTACACGACTCTCGTAATGCAAACTTATACGAAGGTATAATCCCAGCAGGTCAATCAAAATTGTTACAAATTCCTATTAATATACACGATGGTGAAGCGTACATAAAAGAACAAAAAATTTCAAGTTGCATAATTAGTGAATGCCTTACGTCCGTTAAGAATAGCAGAGGTATCGTAGAAGTTAAAAATCCCAGTAGGAATGACGTAATATTCTCAATGGACCGAGCCGTCATTGCTGAAATTAACAATATCAATTTCACATGCACTAAACAATCTCAACGTGTAAAGGACGTTCTGTCGCGACTTCGTACAGAGCATCTTAACGTTGAGGAACGCAAAAACTTAGAACTGTTATGTAGCCAGTACTCTGATGTATTTTATCTAGAAGGCGAGCAACTTACTTTTACAAATAAGATAAAACACTCGATTAAAACTATCGATGAAATCCCCGTTCATACAAAAAGTTATAGATACCCATATGTTCATAGACAGGAAGTACAAGAACAAATAGCTAAAATGCTCGATCAAGGAATAATAAGACCCTCTAATTCGGCGTGGAGCTCACCTATTTGGATTGTACCCAAAAAGGTCGATGCCTCCGGCAAAAGAAAATGGCGAATAGTTGTTGATTTTCGCAAATTAAACGAAAAAACAATAGACGATAAATATCCAATCCCCAATATTAGTGACGTATTAGATAAATTAGGAAAGTGTCAGTATTTTACGACTTTAGATTTAACCAGCGGATTTTATCAGGTACAAACTGATCCTCAGGACATACACAAAACAGCATTTAACGTAGAACACGGACATTATGAATTCCTACGTATGCCCATGGGATTAAAAAATTCCCCGGCGACCTTTCAGCGAGTAATGGACGATGTGCTGAAAGGCTTACAAAATTCTATTTGTTTAGTCTATATGGATGATATTATTGTTTATAGTACATCCTTACAGGAACACGTAGTCAATTTAGGAAAAGTTTTTCAGAGACTTCGAGAGTCTAATTTTAAAATCCAAATGGATAAATCATAATTCTTAAAACGGGAGACAGCTTTCCTAGGCCATATTATAAGCGCGGACGGAGTAAAACCAAATCCCGAAAAAATAGTTGCAATTGAAAAATACCCTATACCAAAAACACCAAAAGAAATAAAACAATTCCTAGGCTTAGTTGGATATTATCGTAAATTTATACCAGATTTCGCGAAATTAACAAAACCGCTCACACAATGCCTGAAAAAAGGTAGGAAAATTTTTTTGAATGACGAATACATATCTAGCTTTGAAAAGTGTAAAACAGTCTTAACGAATGACCCCATACTTCAATATCCCGACTTCAATAAAGAATTTAACCTCACAACCGATGCATCCAACGTGGCTATAGGCGCTATTTTATCACAAGGCCCTATAGGATCCGATAGACCGATTTGTTACGCCTCAAGGACTCTTAACGACAGTGAACAAAACTACAGTACCATAGAAAAAGAATTGTTGGCTATAGTCTGGGCTACAAAATATTTTAGGCCTTATCTATTTGGTAGGAAGTTTAAAATAATCACAGACCACAAACCATTGCAGTGGATGATGAACTTAAAGGAACCAAATTCACGACTAACGAGATGGCGCTTACGCTTAAGCGAATATGACTATACAGTCATATATAAAAAAGGTAAAAGTAATACTAACGCGGACGCTCTCTCTAGAATAGAAATACATGCGAAAGAAACAAAATCGTTAATAGAAGAAATCGATGAATTAAACTCGCTATTTGGCAATCCATCCGATACCTTACGCAGAGCATCCATTTCCTCTACGATATCGGTTCCCGAAAAATCAAACTCTTCAACAATAACCGCCTCTCACCAATCTAATTCCTCTACGTTAACGGCACACAGTAGTCACGAGAACCCTATTTTAGAAATACCGATAACGGATGAACCTCTTAATAAATTTCATAGGCAAGTAGTTTTTACTATAGTTGACGGTATAAAAAGAAAACCTGCAGTATCAAAGCCTTTCGAGAAATACACTCGAATTTACATACAGTTAAGTAAAACTAATTTAGAGGAAGATATAATTAACGCCGTAAGAGAATACATTTGTTCTAAAATTAAAACAGCTATTTTAGTTAATCCTATTTTAGATATGTATACCATAATTCCAATTTTACAAAATAAATTTAAATCATCTTCAATGAATTTAGTCTTAGCGAAAACAGAAATAGAGAACGTTAAAGAATATCATAGACAACAGGAAATTATCCGTCATTATCATGAGGGTAAGACGAATCACCGCGGCATTAATGAAACATATTTATCATTATCACGAATTTATTTTTGGCCCAAAATGAAGGATCAAATAACTAAATTTATTACAGAATGTACTATTTGCGGACAAGCCAAGTACGATAGAAACCCAGTCCGACCTCAATTTAACATTGTACCCCCAGCGACGAAACCGTTTGAAATTATTCACATAGACTTACTGACAATACAGAGTGTCAAATATATGACTTTCATAGACGTCTTTACTAAATATGGACAAGCTTATTACTTGCGTGACGGAACAGCTGTTAGTGTGTTACAAGCCCTTTTACAATATTGTACCCACCATAGCGTCCCTATGACTATTATTACGGACAATGGAACAGAATTTTCCAATCAATTATTTAACGAATTTACAAGACTTCACAAAATTAACCACCACAAAACCCTAGCTCACTCTCCTAATGGCAACGGAAACATTGAAAAATTTCACTCGACTCTCCTTGAACATCTACGACTTTTAAAATTACAACATAAAGACGAACCCATTGTCAATCTTATGCCCTACGGCTTAATAGCCTACAATAGTTCCATACACAGTTTCACGAGATGTAGACCTTTCGATTTGCTAAACGGACATTTTGACCCCCGAGACTGTCTTGACATTGACCTCACTCAACAAACGTTACAGCAATACTTACAGACACACAAAGAACGCATGAAAAAAGTTTACGATATCGTTAACAAATCATCCCTTAGTAACCGAACAACCCTTATCGAGAATAGAAATAAAACACGCGAACCGGAGTTAGAATATGCACCTGACCAACAGATTTTTGTAAAGAACCCTTTAGCTGAGAGACAAAAAACAGCCCCAAGATATACACAAGACACTGTCCTTGCCGATCTACCTATACACATCTACACTAAAAAGAAGCGTGGCCCTGTAGCAAAATCGCGAGTAAAACGAATCCCTAAAGCTGCGAATTTGTTACAGGATCCTGGTGTTCACGATGCTACCCCTGGTACATCTTCAAGATATTAAATTCGAAAGTCTTGATGACGGACCTGGAATACTTCCCTATAAACTTGGACCGATGAAAATAACTACACACTACCATACATTTTTACAATACATAAAACTTGACGACATAGAAGATAAAGCACACAGTCTACAGAACCAATTACACAATTACCAGAATCAATTACCTAATAGTATACATTCAGTTTATGAAATTCAGATAAGTTACTTGCTTAACAAATTAGACGAGATATTATTTCAAATTAAATCTTTACGACCCACTAGATCCAAAAGAGGAATCATTGATGGACTCGGAACAGTTATAAAAAGTATTACAGGAAACTTAGACTACACTGATGCCTTAAAATACAACGAGGCTATAAAATTATTAGAAAATAATCAAGATAAAATTACAAATGAATTTAATAATCAATTAAGCATAAGTAAAGAATGGATCACTAAATATAATAGCGTTTTAACTCAACTAGTAGAAAATCAAAGTAAAATTAATAGTACCTTAATGTTAATATTTTCTAACAAAATTAATAATGGTTCGACTTTAATTAAGTATGCGAAATTTTCGCAATTATTAGTAATATTAACTGACAACATAGACGATTTAATGAACGAATTACTTAGGATAGAAAATAGTTTAGGTTTTATACATGCATCAAGCATGCACCATTCTATGATTAGTATAGACGTATTAAGCTCAATGATAGATAAACTTAAAACTATCTACGGAAAAGAAAGCATTTTGAATTTAGAATTAAGAGAATATTATTATATAATAAGACCAGCTTTTTACTTTACTAATAAGAAAATAGTTTTTATATTCCGATTTCCTATTATTTCTAAAGATAATTTTTTATTATATAGATTAGCAGTAGTACCAAATAAAAAATCACAGGCTCTCATCCCATCCTCTCCTTTCATTGCAACTAACGAGAATTCATTCTTGTACATAGAGGCCGAATGCCAGAAACATAGCAGCTGGTATCTCTGCGAAATGGAACTCAATCATCAGATTCGTACAAATTCTGATTGTATCCACAAGCTAATTATTAACCAAATTTTAGAAGAATGTTGTCACTTAACTACTGTCAATCTTCAACGAGGATCAATGGAAAAATTGGACGATATGCACTATATTATATCGTTCCCTGAAAATCAAAAGATACAAATATCATGCAATAAACAGGAATTTACATCATTAAAAGGCAGCTACTTTGTTACTATTCCCCTAGGATGCCAAATCATATCCGAAGATTTTACGATAATCAATGACAACAACCAAATAAGAGGACAACCTTTAAAATTAATAAAGATATCCGATGAAATTGCACACCTAGATACAACTATTAATATATCATCTATAAATATTAATGGACTTCAAAGACTCAAGGATAAAATTATGATACAGTCACCGCTACACATTGAACACAAAAAAGATACTACAATTTATCATACAACCATACCAATATACGCAATACTATTCGGTGCAGCTGCACTCATCATTTTATTACAATATAAAAAGTATAAGAAAACGACTATAAAGAATAAAGAAGTTTCAGAAAACGGAGATAATCCAGAGAATAAAGCAAGTACTCCGGCAACTTTTTCACTCAACGTCCTCAAATAGTTGCCTCTCTAGGGGTGGAGGAGTTACGGAACCCTAACCCTATGAATATGCTGACGAACCAAACTGATGGAAGCTTCCCACGCGACCACCTCGCGAGTTCCCCGCATTAGAATTCGATACCCCATTGTTTTAATTTTACTTTATTAATTGTAATATTTTTTAGATCACTCTTTATTCCCACTTCGATTAAAGCAGTCGTTAGTTTTAAGTAATTATTGTATTAATATATAATTAATAAATAATTAATAATTATTCGGTTTTTTTTCAACCTCTCAACTGCCGCAAACGTAATTTATTTTATTTATTTATTTATTTATTTTTATTATTATTATTATTATCATCATCCCATTACTATGGATGATATGTCACGTATTTAGTGGGTTATCTGTTTAAGAATGATAGATAGATAGATATATTGTACGTTGTGTGTTTGATAATAGATTATATGATTTAGAGAGAGACGTCTCGCAAGATGAAACTTTCTATGCGCTAATCTGGTCAGCAAGCTTCCACGGAAATATTTTGTGGCCCTGAAAAGGGCCTTTTAATTAATTATAAAGAAAAAACATTCAAACACATCACACGCAGGACACACGCACAAAATGGAATGCACACGCACGTGTGCGTGCGTGTACACACACACACTCTGGTCGTAGTCGTTGTCGTGTGAGAGAGAATTAAGCTTTCTTCTCGGTCTTCTTGGGCAAGAGGACTGCCTGGATGTTGGGCAGTACACCGCCCTGCGCGATCGTAACTCCCGAGAGCAACTTGTTCAACTCCTCGTCGTTACGGATCGCCAATTGGAGATGCCTTGGGATAATTCTGGTCTTCTTGTTGTCACGAGCGGCGTTGCCGGCCAACTCGAGCACTTCGGCGGCCAGATATTCCATCACGGCGGCCAGGTAGACCGGTGCTCCGGCACCCACGCGTTCGGCGTAGTTCCCCTTTCTCAGAAGTCTGTGTATACGACCCACGGGAAACTGAAGTCCGGCACGATTGGAACGAGACTTTGCCTTTCCCTTCACTTTGCCACCTTTACCGCGACCCGACATGATGATGCACGCGAAGTATTAAACTTTTAACGACAATGTATAAAAATAGAAGATAACCGCGCGGAGAGAGAGCGCACTCGTAACGAACGCTCTTCAGGTTTGAATAGGAATTAAGCGGACGTTCTAAAAATTCACTTTTTTATAGTTTTAAGGGATCATTGCGCGCATATATGGTGGGGACGCGAACGAGCATCGCCGCAAGCGACGGTGCACGAGGATAGCCGACGATCGTCGAATCGTTTTTTTTTTAAATTTTTTTTTTTAAAAAAAAAAAAAAAAAAAAAAAAAATATATTAAAAACATCATCATTTTTTTTTTTTTTTTTTTTTATCAATTGACTACACTATATTAAGTCCAAGTAGATAAATGTGTGGGTGTCTTAGATAGTTCGATGCCTAATACTAATGTTTACTAATAAGACTTATCGTATTTGTAACTGAATAATTTGAAGTTTCTGTTTAATGCTTTCCAGAGTGACGGAGAGAGAGGCGTGTGAAGAGAGATTCGAATAGAGGAGATGGAACAGGATTGTATGCCACGTGTCCGATAGGTTAGTTCGTGTAATTATTTATTATTTATTTTATTTACTTGTAACTTGAAAGTGAGACGACTTCTCGTCGATGAAACTTCACCACCGATCGTATGATATGTAATATGTTATTACTATTACAACTACTACTACTACTGCTCGGTGTGTATTTAGAAACATTTGTTAGCCCTGAAAAGGGCTTTTTGTGTCGTGCTCTCTATTAGAGATGCACATTCCGTAGCGCGTTCTGTCGCCGTCACGCACACACACATGATTTGTGCGAGTGTGGGTTATTTAACGTTCATTTAGCGACGCACACTTGTTATTTTATTCACTTTTTTGGCGTGGCGGACGCGGCTTTTTTCGCGGCCGGCTTCGACCTGGGCGTGACGGCCTTCTTCGGCTTGGGCGCTTTTGGTTTCTTGGTCGGCGGTTTGGCAGTCTTCTTCGCCTTCGAAGCGGCGCCGCCCTTCGCTTTAGAGGCGGAGGACGAGGCGGCGGCGGCGGCGGAGGCCTTCTTTGCGGCTGCGGCGGACGGTGCGGGCTTCTTCTTCGCGGCGGCCGCCTTCTTGTCCTTCACGGACGCTTTAGCTTTGGACTTGGACGGCGAGGACGGCGCGGCGGCGGCTGCCGAGGCGGCGGCCCCCTTCTTTCCCCCCCTGCCGCCGGCGGACGAAGCCGCCGCTGCGGCTCCCGACGCCTTCTTCGACCTGGACGAGGCGGCGGCGGACGACGCGCCAGACGCGGCGGCGGAGGACGCCTTCCCGGCGCCGCCGCCGGCCGCCGCCTGCTTGCTCTTCGAAGCGGACGACTTGGATTCGAGCTTGAAACTGCCCGAAGCGCCCTTGCCCTTGGTCTGTATCAGCGCGCCGGACTCGACGGCGCTCTTTAGATATTTTCTGATGAACGGGGCCAACTTCTCGGCGTCCACTTGGTACTGGGCCGCTATGTACTTCTTGATCGCCTGCAGAGACGAACCGCTGCGCTCCTTGAGCTCCTTGATGGCGCTGTTGACCATCTCGGAAGTCTTAGGGTGGGTCGGTTTCGCCTTCGGCTTCTTGGCTGCGGCGCCGCCGGCGCCCGCCGATTTCGGTTTCTTCGCCGGCGTGGCGGGTGCGGGAGATTCGGATGCTACTGCAGCGTCGGCCATTTTATTACTACAATTATTTATGTATGCTCAATACTATAAACACGCACACAAACAAACACCACACTACACACGATCGCTCACAAAGAAAACGAGAGACTGTTCTGTACGGAGGCGACGCGAGGAGTATAGTTTATATATATATCGACGACTACTACGTTGTACGATACTGCCGTGGCAGAGGTCGCTAGTGGCAGTAAGAGCGGTAGCGATACCGTGACGAGAGCCGCGGTGTCGCTAGACGTTTTCTCGTACGAACGCTTATGACTTTTCACTAACATGCGTCCAGAAAATTGTGATTTTTTCACTTTATGAGGCGCCGGGACGGACCCGCCGCCCGTACGGACCCAGTCCGTGAACCTGCCCACCGGCCGGCGAGCCGAATCGCATCGCACGCGGCGATTCGGTGGAAATACGAGCCGTCGAATTCGTCGAGGTGCCACGTGCGTACCTCCGGTCGAGTTGAAAATTAATTTTTCTCTATAAAATTCTAATGAAACCTTAATGCAATTCGACAGATCGGAAGCGAGGAATATCCGCCAGCCGGTAGACATCGAACGGTCGCCGTGCGACCGTCCGTCGACCCCCTGGAGGAGCTCCAAGTGGAGCCTCGTAAAACACCCGATGCCCTAGCAGAGAGACGACGGCCGCCGTTGTCGAGTACACCGAGTGTGTTTGCAGGGTGAGTGTGCAATAGATGTATTATGATACACATTTTTTTAATTTCAATGTATTTTATTATATATCGTTCGTTCCTTTTTATTTATTAATTTATTTTTATTTATTTTTTTTTTTCCTTCTCTATATATAAATTCAATATTCAACATGAACATAATTACGATGAGACGATCATCATGAACGATAATAATATTCATACTCTCATCGTCCCTTCTCTCATAATATATTATAACCTATCGAAATAGAGATCGACAGACCGTCCGTGACCGCCGCACGAAGTACGTTTATACTACTTATTATTATTTATGTTCAATGAGTTATCAAAATTACATGGATAGATCAACTCTTCTTATTCGACCACCGTCGTTTGTTAGTCTCATAGTATGTATATGTTCGTACATTGTAACAAACAATATGTCAATTGAACCATGTGTTGTACTTTTGTTGTATATAAAAAAATTTAATATAATATATAAGAAAACATAAATAGTTTTTATTTATTTTTCTTTTTCTTTTTTAAATATCTTACATGGTGGGCATTATTTTCATACAAATACGTACGTTATATATATATATAACGATATATATATATATATATATATATATATATATATATATATATATATATATATATATATATATATATATATATATATATATATATATATAATGATGGAGACGTCGTGCTTGCGTTCAGAAACTTTTTTCTTTTTAATACTGAAACTTGTGCGGCCCTGAAAAGGGCCTTTTTTTAATTTCTTCACAACCGCAACGCGGACATGCCAAGTCACATGCGGACGACCCACACCACACACCACCACCACCACACTTCGCCCGGGCGCCATAAGGAGACCGGTCGGGAGAGAGCAGATCATGATGGAGATGTGAACACGATCACACTGAACTCATTCTCACTATCACTACCATCGCCGCCGGTTTCACAGTGAACGATGACGACGCCGATGATGATGATGATGATGGTGGTGATGTGGGTGGCACACACACACAAACGGTGGTGACGAGGGCGTCCAGCGCCACGGTGTGAAGAATGTCACGCGCAGTTTGCTGCTTGCACACTGCACACTTCTTAGCCGCCGAAACCGTAGAGGGTGCGCCCCTGTCGCTTCAGGGCGTACACGACGTCCATGGCGGTGACGGTCTTCCTCTTGGCGTGCTCCGTGTACGTGACTGCGTCGCGAATCACGTTCTCGAGGAACACCTTCAACACGCCGCGAGTCTCCTCGTATATCAGGCCGGATATACGTTTGACGCCGCCCCTGCGGGCGAGACGACGGATCGCCGGCTTCGTGATGCCCTGGATGTTATCGCGCACCACTTTCCTGTGACGCTTCGCTCCACCTTTCCCCAAACCCTTTCCTCCTTTACCGCGACCGGTCATGATGAGGATGCACTTGTATTACTCTTCTCTCGCAAGCGTGGCAGGGAGACGTGCTGCTCCCAACGTGTAGCTGTAACTTGTGTTAAAAAACGGGCGTTTTTTTTTTTTTTTTTTTTTCGATTGTGAGGATTTGCTGTTAGCCCTATTGGCTTTTACAGCGACACCGGTGGGGGAGGGAAGAGGGTACTCTGTCCCTGAGAAGTGCAAGCACTACGGGGCTGCTTGAGAGGGCATTACGACGGCGACAAGGGCGCCCCCTGCGGGACTCGAACCTCGACTTGCAGCCGTCGTTGTGGCGGGGGGGGGAGTGTCCCTATTCTATACAAGCCGGCCGCGACGTGAAGCCGCGACTGGTGACAAATTAGACTACTCTAAGGGAGAGCTAATTTTTCCCAACCCGTTGGCCCCGGCCGCCCCAACGCGCGGACGGGCCGACAGATAACCTAATGTGCTTCGTCGTCGATTCCGTCGACGACGGTGTCTGTGTTTTTTGTGTCTAGTGTGTATCCTACCTATGAATGGGGCGTTCGCGACTGTAATGGCGTCATCGGGGTCTAATAAGACGCTTTTTGGGCGTCTACGCTTAGGCTCCTCGCAAGGGGTGTAATCACACGCCTTAACGATAAGCGGGTTCGCGTGCGAGCCTGCGCGCTCGAAGTAGCGCTTGGTTAGGCGTTTGCAGTGCTCGTGAATCGATTCCAGTTCGAAATCTCTGTGTAGGTCGACATTACGCATGTACCAGGGACAACCCGATGCTATGCGTAGAAATCTGTTTTGTACTTTTTGGAGCACATCTAGCCTGGTGTGCGCGAACGCCACGCAGGCATAGGAAAGAATAGGTCTTACACAAGTTTTGTAAAGTGTCACCTTACTTCTAAGGGACATTTTACTACGCTTGTTTATCAGAGGGGCAAGTTTGCTTAATACTAATAGGGCCTTATTTTTTACTCTCTTGATATGAGGTTTGAAAGTAAGTTTGGAGTCTAAAGTGACTCCTAGATATTTGACTTGTTTTTCCCACTTGAGAGGTGTGCCTTGTAGGTACACAGTGGGGACAGAGACCTGTTTGTTGATAGGGAATAGGACGGCAAAAAACGGGTTTTTTTTTTTTTTTTTTCGATTGTGAGGATTTGCTGTTAGCCCTATTGGCTTTTACAGCGACACCGGTGGGGGAGGGAAGAGGGTACTCTGTCCCTGAGAAGTGCAAGCACTACGGGGCTGCTTGAGAGGGCATTACGACGGCGACAAGGGCGCCCCCTGCGGGACTCGAACCTCGACTTGCAGCCGTCGTTGTGGCGGGGGGGGGAGTGTCCCTATTCTATACAAGCCGGCCGCGACGTGAAGCCGCGACTGGTGACATATTAGACTACTCTAAGGGAGAGCTAAAGTTTCCCTAACCGTTGGACCAGGCCGCGCCAACGCGCGGACGGGCCGACAGATAATCTAATGTGCTTCGCCGTCGATTCCGTCGACGACGGTGTCTGTGTTTTTTGTGTCTAGTGTGTACCCTACCTATGAATGGGGCGTTCGCGACTGTAATGGCGTCATCGGGGTCTAATAAGACGCTTTTTGGGCGTCTACGCTTAGGCTCCTCGCAAGGGGTGTAATCACACGCCTTAACGATAAGCGGGTTCGCGTGCGAGCCTGCGCGCTCGAAGTAGCGCTTGGTTAGGCGTTTGCAGTGCTCGTGAATCGATTCCAGTTCGAAATCTCTGTGTAGGTCGACATTACGCATGTACCAGGGACAACCCGATGCTATGCGTAGAAATCTGTTTTGTACTTTTTGGAGCACATCTAGCCTGGTGTGCGCGAACGCCACGCAGGCATAGGAAAGAATAGGTCTTACACAAGTTTTGTAAAGTGTCACCTTACTTCTAAGGGACATTTTACTACGCTTGTTTATCAGAGGGGCAAGTTTGCTTAATACTAATAGGGCCTTATTTTTTACTCTCTTGATATGAGGTTTGAAAGTAAGTTTGGAGTCTAAAGTGACTCCTAGATATTTGACTTGTTTTTCCCACTTGAGAGGTGTGCCTTGTAGGTACACAGTGGGGACAGAGACCTGTTTGTTGATAGGGAATAGGACGGCGCAGCTCTTCTCCGGGTTGACTTCGATTCTCCATAGGCGGAACCACTCACCGAGTGCGTGGGCCGCTTTCTGAAGTCTCTCTGCCAAACGGTGGGGGAAGAGCGAAGTTGTGTAGAGGGCAGTGTCGTCTGCGTACATAGCCAGTTCGACATAACTCGAGCGAGGTATGTCACTGGTGTACAGCGAGTATAAAATCGGAGAGAGGGTGGACCCCTGAGGAACGCCTGCGCGGATGAGGCGGGGGGAAGAAAGGGTACCTTCGACTCTATAGCGGAAATGCCTGTTCGACAAGAAGTCCCGCAGGATGTGCACGAGACAGTCTGACAAGCCAGAGCGTCGCAGTTTGAAAATCAAACCGTTATGCCAGACCTTGTCGAAGGCTTTCGCTATGTCGAGAAAGATGGCAGCAGTGTTGCTGTGTTGTCTTGAGATAATGTTATGGCGAGCAATATGCTCTACCAGACGGTGGACTTGGTGGACAGCGGAGTGTTTCTTGCGAAAACCAAATTGCTCTTTTAAGAGCAGAGAATTGGCCTCTACCTCTTCGGTGAGGCGGATAAGTATTAATCTTTCATATATTTTTCCTAAACAGCTTAGAAGGCTGATAGGTCTATAGCTTGAGGGAAGGTTCCGCGGCTTACCGGGTTTGCGGATCCCGATAACAATAGCTTCCTTCCACTCATTGGGAAAGGAGCACGAACTGAGAAGCGAATTGAAAATTAAGACCAACAGAGACACGAACTGGGCCGGTAGGGACTTGAGAGTTTTATTAGAAAGATTGTCGGGACCCGGAGACTTTCTTTCTTTCAAATTTTTAATAATGACTTTGACCTCGTCCGATGAGGTCGGGCGAAGCGGTTCCCCTTGCGGGGGCGTCAACGCCCAGTCTGCGACCTCGGAATCCACTAACGCTATGTGGCTCGGGTCGCATGGCTGACTGCTCGGAGAACACTGGATCTCTAAACTATCGGCTAAGCACTCGGCTTTTTCGGTGTCATCGGCGGCAATGGACTGGTCGGGCCTAATGAGGGGAGGCATAGTTTGAACGCAGTCCACTCTGAAGGCCCGCGACAACGCCCAGAAGGCCTGGTGCGAAGGCGCGATCCCCTCGAGCTTCCTGTCCCAAGACTCGCCTCGGAGCTGTTCGAATTCGAATCGAACTCTCCTCCTCAGATTGGAAAGCACTCTACGATTTTCGTCAGTCGGGTAAGTGTCATGTCGTCGCGTAGCTTGGTTTCTACGCCGTATCAATCTTCTCAGCTTATCTGGGATTTCAAATCTACCTACAGGTAGGTTTGGAATCTCTTTCGAGCAACTTTGGATTGTATCTACTATATACTTAGTGAATTTATTCGCCGCGTCTATTGCAGAGTCAGCGGAGTCAGTGATGCCAGGTATTAAATCTTTAAGCGGGGAGTCGTTAGACCGGAGGAGCTTAGCAAATCTCTTCCAGTTAACGATCGTTTTAGTGGGATTGCCTGAGGGGCTATCTGTACCTAACTTGAGAATAACTGGACGGTGGTCCGAATCTAGCTCGGGTAACGTTTCTATAGAGCGCTGCCAGAGGCAGACATTCGATAGAACCGCTATGTCGAGAACCTCGCTTGAACCGTTGGTACCAAAGCGAGTGGGCGAAGCAGGGCCTATAACGTGAGCGTTATATTTAGTTGTGAATTTGTCTAGTCTTCTACCATCGGCAAAAGTTTTCGACGAATTCCACTTCGTATGTTTACAATTGAAATCCCCGATCAGAAGGACCGAGTCTCCCATACTAAGTAGCGACAGAATGTCACTTTCTAGTAGTTGCGTATCCCCCGGACGGTATACAGAGGCAACTATCAAAGGCTGATGGCCAGTGAGGAATACCTGGCATACTGACACCTCGAGGTCCTCAAGAGACGGAGGGTCGAGCGGTATACAGTGTAGATTCTTTTTATAATAAATGATAGTGCCACCGCCGTGGGTGGCTCTATCATTTCTTACAACCCTATAGTTCGCAATACTGGGAGTGCGCATGCTAGGTTTAAGAAGCGACTCCTGTATACAAAAGATATCTAAATTATGAGATTGCGCGAATTCGCTTAATAATTCTCTTTGATGTCTGACACCGCGAGCGTTGTACGTAGCTATAGTGAGAGATCTAGGTTTAATTCTCGCTAAATGCGAGTCAGCGGGCAAAGGGGTAAAGCTATTGATGACCGCCATTGGAATAATTTAATTTGCGTGGAAGCCCGCGATGGCTTCCAGAAGAAAAATGTGTTCGCTTACCGCTTGTAAGCGAGCCTGCTTGGAACCATTAGTGTTCCTCAGCTTACCGGCGAAAACGCTTAACTCGGCGAAGTCAATATTACTAGCGAAATCTAAAACGAGACCTAAGTCGCTAGCAGGGGAAGTAGGTACGCGCGCGGGGGCGGGGGGGCGCGCCGCCACCATGGTGGACGGTGACTTCGAAGGGACCGCAGCCGGCGCCGCAGCGCGGGCGGCAACCGGAGCTGCGGAATGCGCGGGAGCCGGCGGAGGCGCGGGCTTAACCCACGCATTTGTTTTAGGGGGCGGGGCGGGTACATACCTAGGTGGTACCGGCGCCTGCGCGTACGGACGCGAAGGCTGCGGACCCCTGTTGTACATCGTGCGTCTGCGCGGCGCACGGGCGCATCCGCGATAGTTCGCGGGATGGCCCTGCGTCTCGCACAGTACGCAGCTAGGAGGGACGGCCGGGTCGGGAACCTTGCGGGGGCAATCCGCAGTCCCGTGGTCGTCGAGGCACTTCACGCACCTCGGGCGCGCGAAGCAATGACGCGCAGAGTGACCGTATAGTTGGCAGCGATGACACTGCCCTATCTGGCCTCTGTTAAGCGGGGGTTCGACACGTATGCCGGTGAGTGAACACACCGAGCGAAGATTGAATATTTTCTTTCCCTCATCACTGAGTTCAAGAATGACTAGGACAATATCATATTTCGCTTTACTGCGATAATTATATAAACGGTGCGTTTCACGCACGGGGAAGCCTTTATTTTTTAAATCATTGAAAACATACTCACAATCTATCTCTTTTGGGATGCCTTTAATTACGACGCGCAACTGGCGTTCGTCTTCTAAGGCGTACGAGTGGAAGCCGATATGGCTGTCCCTCAAGAAGCTGGTTAATCGACGGTGTTCCGTCGAGGTCTGAACCTGGACTTTAATTCCGACCGCCGTTAAGCGCGCGGTGGAGAAATTAATATTGTTTCGAATCATAAAAACAGAAACATCGTCCCATTTGTGCTTTTCTTGCACGTAAATGGGCGGAGGGGGTTTAATGCGGGGCGCGCGGGGAGGCGCGGGGGTCTCTCCCTCTAAGGGCTCAACCGAAACGGGAGCGGGGGAGGGGGGGGCGGTCGACGAGCCGCTTGCGCGGGAAGCATTGCCTTTAGGCTTGTTTGCCTTCTTTGGCGGGGGAAGGGCCGTAGGGGCCTTGGCCTTACGTTTGGCCGAGCGGGAAGTGACGGTTTCGAAACCATCATCGTCAGATGTATCCGACACCTCCATATCCCGATGGAGGGGGGAAGCGGGGGCAGGGGAGAGTCGAACATCCTCGGTGGACATCGACCTCTCTTCGGGGATTTGGCTCGGGCCGGCCTCGACAGGGCTCGGCTCATCGGCCGACGCGCACGTAGCTTCGTTACTCGAGTCGTCTAGCAAAAAATGGGCGGGGAGGGGGGAGGGGGGACAATTAAATTCCTCCTTGGCATATTTAATGAAGGACCAATACGCGTCTATGTAATGTTTCTCGAGATATTCTAAAACCTCCCGGAAACCTAACTTTCGCTCCATTTTTTAGTAACACACCCCTCACCTTGCGGCAAGGGGGCGGGTGAGTAGTGTAAGGATCTATCTACTATCACTTTTCTGTTTTTCCGCTGGTGAACGGAAGGTGTGTGCCTAACTATAAAAGTGTAAACACTTACAGAAAGCCTTATCGAACGCGAGAAGATGGCTTCAACCTCAGCAAAACGCCGCGCAGCACAGCACGACACAGCACAGCAGGGCACCGAGACGCACAGCACAGCACAGCGCGAGAGCGGAAAACGCTAAACGAGAAAGCCCGGAATGACTCGCACAACCAGTGACTTGGAATGCGCGCTACGGTTGTGAAGAAATTAAAAGACCAACGGGCACGACTGTCGCCAGCCGCGTCCAATCGGTCAATGTGTAAAAAACGGGCGCCCGCGTTTCGTTATATATATACACTCACGTCGCCGAGCAGCTCTCGGCTCTGATCGGTTCCACTCGTTACTCGTCGTCGACGTGCGGGGGGCTTGTCAGATTTGCAAAAAAAAAAAAAAAAAAAGTAATAGATTTCTATTACGCATTATTATAATAATTATTATTATTATTTTGGTCTCACACGATTTATTTATTTATTTTTTTTTCTTTATTATTATTTCTCTCTCTCTCTCTCTCCAATATATGTCTCATATGCTGGGTGTATATAAGATCGTCCAATCCAATATTCAAATTCATCTAGTCTACATATATATTTTTTATATATATATATATATATATATATATATATATATATATATATATATATATATATATATATATATATATATATATATATATATATATATATATATATATATATATATATATATATATATATATATATATATATATATATATATATATATATATATATATTTATTTATTTTATGTGTGTCTGAATACGTATGCGTGCGTGCAAGTGTTTCTTTAATAGTAGTAATTGTGATGATATTCATAAAAATTTTTCGACACGATTCTTTGTACACGTATGAAACGACATTCTATTTAGACTTTAATGTCAGAACAATTTGTGGCCCTGAAAAGGGCCTTTTGGATGTATGATAATAATTATGTGTAATATTACACACACAAAAAACACATACACACACACAGCCCACAATAATAATAACACACGAACATCGCTTATCGCGTCGTGGTCGTCATGAATGCATGCATGCATGCATATTTATGTGTATGTATACACTGCGGAAGAAGGAGGAGAGCATTTTATGCACGTTCGCCTCTGATCCTGCGGGCGAGCTGGATGTCCTTGGGCATGATGGTGACGCGTTTCGCGTGGATAGCGCAGAGGTTGGTGTCCTCGAAGAGGCTCACCAGATACGCCTCGCTGGCCTCCTGGAGGGCCATCACGGCGGAGCTCTGGAATCGGAGGTCGGTCTTGAAGTCCTGCGCGATCTCGCGCACCAGACGCTGGAAGGGCAACTTGCGGATCAGGAGTTCGGTGCTCTTCTGGTAGCGACGGATCTCACGGAGGGCGACCGTGCCGGGCCTGTATCTGTGCGGCTTCTTCACGCCTCCGGTGGCCGGTGCGCTCTTGCGGGCGGCCTTGGTGGCGAGCTGCTTGCGGGGCGCCTTGCCACCGGTGGACTTGCGAGCGGTTTGCTTGGTACGAGCCATTTCTCTATCTCTTCACACACGCACACACAACAACAACAACTGAATTGAACTGAACACGGAAAGTCTCTCGTCCGAAATGTCCCCACTTTTATAAAACCCTCATAGATATATACACGCGCGCGCGCGCGAGAGCGCGAAACGATCGTCTCTCTCTGTCTTTGCGCACGAGGATTGAGCGACTAAGAACGAACGAACGACGAAGCGGTCGGGCGTCGGGCGGTGAGACTGTGGTGAACCGGGAATCGAATCGAAGATCGAATGAAGCACGATAGAAAAGATGGATGACTATAACGACAACAACAAGAAGAAGAAGAAGAAGAAGAATAAGTAATAATAATAATAATAATAACAATGGGAAAATGAATAAGAAAAGAAAACAACAGTGGTGAAAATGATGAAATGAAATGCGGTGTATTATATATATTATATATATATAGTAGTCGGTTAGGAATGTATATATAATAATAATAATAATATGTGACACACATGAAATGAAATCAGAAATAGAAGGATTATAATAGCATAGATAAATTCCAGAGAGAGTAAAGTAGTTTTGATTAATTATTAATAATAATAATAATAATGTGTCGTTAGTTAATTGACCTTTCTTAGATTCAATTCAACCAAAAAAAAAAAAAAAAAAAAAATAACAAATCTATTGATTAGCTTAGCTTATGATTATGATGATGATGATGATCGGTAGTCATAATACAAAATCTGTGCGCATGCATCAACTTTTTGAGGGACAGACGTTTTCCGAGAAACTGTATATTTCAACGTGAATCATTTAGTGGCCCTGAAAAGGGCCTTTTTGTCTAGTTGCGGTGGCGGCGATGATGATGATGATGTTGTTGTTGTCGTCGTCGTCGTCGTGGTGGTCGTTGTTGATGCGTGTATTATATATAGTAAATATATATTAGCAAACACGCACACCACCACGACGCACACACATTAGCACACACAACACAACACAATACACGCACGCCGCCGCCGCCGCCGGAAGAATTCCTGTGAGCGCCTCACTTGGAGCTCGTGTACTTGGTGACGGCCTTGGTGCCTTCGCTGACGGCGTGCTTGGCCAACTCGCCGGGCAACAGGAGCCTCACGGAGGTCTGCACCTCCCTGGACGTGATCGTCGATCTCTTGTTGTAGTGGGCGAGGCGCGACGCCTCGGCGGCGATGCGCTCGAAGATGTCGTTCACGAACGAGTTCATGATGGACATGGCCTTGCTGGAGATTCCGGTGTCCGGATGGACCTGTTTGAGCACTTTGTAGATGTAGATGGCGTAGCTCTCCTTCCTCTTGTGCTTCTTCTTTTTCTTGTCCGATTTGGAGATGTTCTTCTGGGCCTTGCCAGATTTCTTGGCGGCCTTTCCGCTAGTCTTGGGTGGCATGTCTACTAATACTTTTTATTAGAGAGAGAGATATAAAGATACGAACACTCTGAGCGCAGAGGTGACTGTGTGCCTGTCCGTCCTCTGCAGTATTCATCTCTCTACCCCCCGCGGGGGGAGAGGGGAAACGGTTCCAGGAGAGTGTTCCTTAGTCCGTGGTTTTCTACGACGCCCGCTAAGGTGGGCGTGTCTTAGGGTTCGGCGTTAGCCTGGGGGGGCGTGTCTTATAAAGACAGGGGGCGTGGCTTCTTAAGTTAGACGTTATTTTCGTATAACTTTGTATTTGTTTGAGCTATGTGCTGCCTGGGCGGTCTACCCAGCCAGGTGAGACCCCTGGTTACCCAGGGGAGGCCCAGCTTAGGTGACCAGCGACCAAGGCAGCGCTCAGGATTCTTAATCTGGAGGTAAAATATCCCTCGGCATCTTTTTCTTTAGAGCGTCCGGAGGCCGCGTGTGCCAGGGAGCGATGTTCTTTATGTGCGGCAGCTGCGAAGCGTCGGCCCTGTCAAACATATCCTTCGCTAGCCTGCGAATGTGATCTTCTATCGGCTCGGCACGGAGGTCGCGGTTGAGAGTCGCGTTCCTCACGTACCAGGGAGCTTTCACTATTCGCCGCAAGGCGATGTTTTGAGTCTTTTGTAAAAGGCTTCGTTGGCGCGGGCTGGCCAGGGCAAACCAAGCCGGGGCCGCATATGTCAGGTGTGGCCTGACATATGTTTTATAAATCGCGATCTTAGTTCGCAGCGGGAGGCGTGAACGTAGGACCGGCCCTAGTAAATGTAGGGCGACTTTTGCTGCATTGCAGGCCTTCGCTACTTGATGTGTCATCGACAGCCGCCAGTCGAGGATCACGCCGAGGTAGGTAATGGTTCTTGTGAATTTGACCTCGGCGCCTAGTAGCGAGAGCGGAGGGAAGTTCGCGGTTCCGGCCCCAAACAAGAGCGCTTGGGTCTTCGTCACGTTGAGCTCTAGTCTCCACTCGGCCAGCCAGTCCGGGAGGAGGTCTAATGATCGCTGCAGCTTGCGCGCCGCGTGTTGCTTCTTGATCGATGAGCTCAGGAGCGCAATATCGTCGGCATAGAGCGCCAGTACTGCGTCCTGGCCCACTGGGATGTCATTGGTATATGTCGTGTAGAGCAGCGGCGACCATGAGCTGCCCTGGGGAACTCCTGCGGCGATGGGGTGGCTCGCTGATATGGCATCATCGACCCTAACGCAGAAGTGCCTGCCGTGGAGAAAATCGGCTAACACTCGCACTAGGTGGTGAGGGACTCCGGCTTGCGTAATCTTCGCTAGTAGGCCCGCGTGCCATACGCGGTCGAAGGCCCTTGATACGTCTAGGAAGACCGCTGCTACGACTTCCTTCTTGTTGACGGCGGCTGCCGCGTAGTGAATCACTCTCGCTACTTGCAGAGTGGTAGAGTGTTCTGCGCGGAAACCAAACTGTTCGGGGCGCGGATGTAGATGCGCTTGTAGTAGAGGTAAAAGCAGCTTCTCGAACAGTTTGGATGTCGAACTCAGTAGGGTTATCGGGCGGTAGTTTTCTGGGAGTCGTGGGTTTTTCCCCGGCTTCGGCAGCATTACAACAACGCCATCCTTCCACGCCCGGGGGAAGTATCCCAGGCGGAGTATGGCGTTGAACAGTCTGGTAAGGGCTGCGATGGCTCTATTAGGCAAGTGGCGGAGAGCTGCGTTGGTCACGGCGTCGCTTCCCGGAGCTTTTTTAGGCTTTAGCGAGGCTATAGCCTTTTTCAAGCTCGACGGGGAGAAGAACGGTGGCTGCGTGTCTGTGGGTGGCGGGCTGTTAATTTTCAGCCTGACCTCGGCTTCTAGGCGGGCGTGGGCTTCTTCGCGTTGGCTGGGGTTGGGCTGGAACAGTTTCTCCAGGTGGTTTGCCAGTATCTCAGCCCTGCCCTGGGAGTCGAAACATAGAGAGCCGTCCGGCGCTATGAGAGGTCGCACCGGCGGCGGCTTCTTCGAAACTTGCCTACAAAGTTTGTTAAGTGAGGCTTGGTCCTCACTAGCGGCGTTTATGCGCGCCTCCCAGTTATCCGCGGCCATTGACTCAAGCTCTGCGCGGACTCGCACGATGTACTTGTTGAGTTTAGTCTTGGTCGCAGGCTCGCGGGTTCGCTGCCACTCGGCGCGCGTCCTCCTTTTCTTTGCTATAAGCTCGGCGAGTCGCCTCGGAATGGGAGGAAGCGATCTGACTTGCGGTGGTGTCGTGGCTTCTTTAAGTGCTGCCTGTATAGTACCGGTCAGTTTAGCTTCGAGTCGGTCGATACTGAGGGCGCAGTCAAGGGGCTCGTCGCGGAGCGGAGTCCTGTGGTGTACGATGGCCTCGAAGCGCGGCCAGTGGATTCTTCCTTTATACGGCGGTCTCGATGCGGTAGTCGGCTTGCACGCTGCTGTCGCCAGTACGGGCAAGTGATCGGCGCCGTATGCATCTGGTAGTGTCTCCAGAGTGAGGCTTAGGTTGTCCATCCCCTTGTGAACAACCAAGTCGATTGTACTGGGATGTTTAGTCCGGTCATAGGGGAAGTGCGTGGGCTCGTCAGGGCCCTCCACTACGTACCCATGTCGGTCAGCGTCTTCGTATAATCGGCGTCCATTGGTGCATGTTGTGTGGCATCTCCACGCTGGGTGTTTGGCGTTCCAGTCGCCAGCAACCAGCGTGGGATTGGGGTTGTCGAGAATGCATCTAACCTCGGTGACGTCTATATTACTATGCGGGGGTCGGTAGGCGGCGAAGATGCGCAGTGTCTTGTCGCCTAGTTGAACTTCCATTCCCAGTGATTGGAAGGTCGAGTAGTTGGTCACTGGGATGGGCTGGTGCACGATCGACCTCCTGACTGCAATAAGGAGGCCTCTTTTGGGCGTGCCCGAGGCGTCGTCGCTTCGTAAAATGTGGTAGCCGGGTAGGTTTATTGTGTCAGAGCGGGTGAAGTGGGTTTCGCATATAAGAGCGATATCCACCCGTTGCTGGCTGAGGAGGAGGCGGAGGAAGTGAATCCTCCGTCTTAATCCCGCGGCGTTCCAATAGATGGTGCGGAGCTGATCAGCCATCTTGAAGTATGCGCTTCATCCCATTTAACACACATTGTACAGGGTCTTGACCTTCCCTTAAGGCAATGAGTACGTCCTTAAGGGTGTCAATAGCCCTGTCAACTGCGGAGTGTGCAGTGTGTGCTGGCCTCTGGGTGTGGGCTGTGGTCGTCTTCGTCGTGGTTGTTGGAAGAGGGCGTGCCTCTTCTGTCCTTTCCTTCATTTGTTTACTCCTCTTCCCGGCTCTCTTCATTTTCTTTCTTAGGCCTCTCTCCGTAGGCGGATTTGCAGGGGCCATAAGCGAGGGCGCCTGGGATTCCGCCGTGACTATGTTTCTAGCTACCGGAGCGGTGGCTTTAGAGGGTGCAAGTTTTGTTAGGGCGACTGTGCCCGCCTTCTTATTTCGCAGCTCCTTTTTATACTGAGGGCACGCTGAGTAGTTTGCAGGGTGCGCGCCCCCGCAGTTTGCACATGTGGCTGGGACTTCAAGTGGGCGTGGGCATTCCCGCGCTGGGTGTTCTTCGCCACACCTCACGCATGCCTGACGCCGGTGGCAGCCGTGGCTAGAATGTCTAAATGCTTGACACCTATGACATTGCGCAGGCCCTCTTTTGCTTCGCCAAGCCTCGATTTTGACGCCCGACATATACAGGAGCTCCGTGACATTGTATATGCCTGGCACCAGGTCGGGTGTGTTCGTTAAAATCACGAAGAAGATGCATCCGGGTCTTCCGAAGCGTGCTTTGATAGGGCGCACGTACTCCGCCTGGTATCCTATTTCCCCCAGGGCGTCGATGATTTCTTCGGGCGTCGTTGATACTGGAAGCCCTCTGATGGCCACCTTCCTGCTCATCTCCGACGGGAGGGCGTAGGTGAACCAGGAGATGGCCTCAGTCTTCTCAAGATCCGATAAGTATCTTTGAATAGCACGGTATTCATCCACCGACCCTGGAGAAAACCGTACTCCTCTTCCGAAGGGCCGCGCGTTAGGTGCGTAGCCCAGTAGGTCCTTGAGCGCCCTGAAGTGGGACGCCCAGTTAGGCAGCGCTTCCACTATAAGTGGAGGGAAGCGTGGTTTCGGTGTGGGTGCCGGCGCTGTTGGCGGAGCGGGCGGTGTCGGTGCGTGTGCTGCGGCGGTAGCGTAGCTAGGGCCGGCTGTTTGCATTGCCTGCGCAAAGGTCGGCGAGGCGGATGCGGTGGCGGCGGCATTGGTGGTGCAAACCGGAGTAAGTGTGGCTGTGGGCGTGGCCGGGGAGGTCATCGACCCTGTTAGATTGCGGTTGCGAAGCCGCGGGTCGCGTTGCGGAAGCGGTGTGCGGAGCTGTGGCTGTACGCACGGTCGCTTGCTGTTGGCGTCGGTGTCTTCATCCTCCGATCTTGGTCTTCTGGTCGGCGTCGGAGGCGCTATATGCAGTGGTTGTGGCGGTCTTACGGGCCCCTCTTGACCCTGTGGCGCAGTGGAGGCGGCGCCAGCGTTTTCAAGTTCCCTGCACCTGTCGTTTAAGAACATCGAAATATGTACTAGTAACGACTGTGACAGGGCACCCCTCTGCTGCAACTCGGCCACGAGGATCATGTCCGAGTGCAGCTGAGCTCGTGGCGACAACTCGACGTCCATACGTGGAGGGGCGGAGGGTGACCGTTTAGGTCTGAGTTCTTCATATTTTTTCGCAGGGCGAGACGCTCGCTGCGGTGTTGAGTCTGGTTTGCGCGGGGGTACGGGTGTACTGCCCGCCGGGGTGGCTGGTGCGGCGAGTGGCACAAATGGCGAGCGGCCAGAAGCGCCGGAAGGGCGCGCGGTTACAACACGCGCCTCCGGTGTCCGGTTAGTCGCCTCGGCGTTTGTCCCAGTCGCGGTGGAGAGGCCCGGGGGGGCGGCGGAGGCATCGGCTGCTTGTAGTTCCGGTCTGCGTTGGTTCCGGTGCGTAAAAGGGGCCGGGCTTCTTCTTTCCGTTGGCTGCTGAACTCGAGGGGGCGGGGCTTGTTCCGACCCAGGTTCGGTGGAGTCTGACAATAGCGGTCGCTGACGTGAGCGAGATCGCTCGCGATGCGAGCCGCTACGGCCGCTCATAGTGGCTTCTTACGGGTGCCCGCACTCGGCAGTCATCGGTCCAATGTTCGTCGGCGATCGGGGAGACTCGTTCAGCCTCGGGTTGGATCGTATGATCGGAGGGGCGCGGCGCGCGGGGCGACGCGGGTTGCTGCGCAAGCGCACTAGGCGCCAGGCAAAACTCAGCGACTATTTATAATTAAATAGCGATGAATTTCAGTTAGTTGTAGGTAAGACTCGTGCCGGTAAGTATGGTACTTATTGGCGGGCAAGCTGTCCTGCCTGTCCGTGGACGAAATCCGTCCGTATAGGCCGCACTTGTGGACGCACAAACGCTCACGACGTACGCCATCTTTTTTGACGGAAACAACCTAACAGGGCGCCTTACGAGGCCCGAGAGGGGGGGGGGGGAGGTTCACGGGAGGTGAGGAAGGAGCGGAACCGCCACCCCCCCCCCCCCCCCCTGTCCCCCCCCCCCCCAGCAAGTGGCATGCGTTATGCGGAATACAGACGAATTCATACCATACATACATGAACAAAATGTACACTAATTCCTATTAGACAATTTGTAAATTATTATCTTTTATTTATTTATTTATTTATTTTTATATTTTATTTATTTATTTATTTTTTTTTTTTTATTATTATTATTATCATCATCCCATTACTATGGATGATATGTCACGTATTTAGTGGGTTATCTGTTTAAGAATGATAGATAGATAGATATATTGTACGTTGTGTGTTTGATAATAGATTATATGATTTAGAGAGAGACGTCTCGCAAGATGAAACTTTCTATGCGCTAATCTGGTCAGCAAGCTTCCACGGAAATATTTTGTGGCCCTGAAAAGGGCCTTTTAATTAATTATAAAGAAAAAACATTCAAACACATCACACGCAGGACACACGCACAAAATGGAATGCACACGCACGTGTGCGTGCGTGTACACACACACACTCTGGTCGTAGTCGTTGTCGTGTGAGAGAGAATTAAGCTTTCTTCTCGGTCTTCTTGGGCAAGAGGACTGCCTGGATGTTGGGCAGTACACCGCCCTGCGCGATCGTAACTCCCGAGAGCAACTTGTTCAACTCCTCGTCGTTACGGATCGCCAATTGGAGATGCCTTGGGATAATTCTGGTCTTCTTGTTGTCACGAGCGGCGTTGCCGGCCAACTCGAGCACTTCGGCGGCCAGATATTCCATCACGGCGGCCAGGTAGACCGGTGCTCCGGCACCCACGCGTTCGGCGTAGTTCCCCTTTCTCAGAAGTCTGTGTATACGACCCACGGGAAACTGAAGTCCGGCACGATTGGAACGAGACTTTGCCTTTCCCTTCACTTTGCCACCTTTACCGCGACCCGACATGATGATGCACGCGAAGTATTAAACTTTTAACGACAATGTATAAAAATAAAAGATAACCGCGCGGAGAGAGAGCGCACTCGTAACGAACGCTCTTCAGGTTTGAATAGGAATTAAGCGGACCTGTTAAAAATTCACTTTTTATAGTTTTAAGGGATCATTGCGCGCATAAATGGTGGGGACGCGAACGAGCATCGCCGCAAGCGACGGTGCACGAGGATAGCCGACGATCGCCGAATCGTTTTGTTTTCTTATAACTTTATTTATTTAAAAAAAAAAAATAAATAAATATATATTAAAAACATCATCATTTTTTTTTTTTTTTTTTTTTTTTCAATTGACTACACTATATTAAGTCCAAGAAGATAAATGGGTGGGTGTCTTAGATAGTTCGATTCCTAATACTAATGTTTACTAATAAGACTTATCGTATTTGTAACTGAATAATTTGAAGTTTCTGTTTAATGCTTTCCAGAGTGACGGAGAGAGAGGCGTGTGAAGAGAGATTCGAATAGAGGAGATGGAACAGGATTGTATGCCACGTGTCCGATAGGTTAGTTCGTGTAATTATTTATTATTTATTTTATTTACTTGTAACTTGAAAGTGAGACGACTTCTCGTCGATGAAACTTCACCACCGATCGTATGATATGTAATATGTTATTACTATTACAACTACTACTACTGCTCGGTGTGTATTTAGAAACATTTGTTAGCCCTGAAAAGGGCTTTTTGTGTCGTGCTCTCTATTAGAGATGCACATTCCGTAGCGCGTTCTGTCGCCGTCACGCACACACACATGATTTGTGCGAGTGTGGGTTATTTAACGTTCATTTAGCGACGCACACTTGTTATTTTATTCACTTTTTTGGCGTGGCGGACGCGGCTTTTTTCGCGGCCGGCTTCGACCTGGGCGTGACGCCTTCTTCTGCTTGGGCGCTTTTGGTTTCTTGTCGGCGTTTGGCCGTCTTCTTCTCCTTCTAAGCGGCGACGCCCTTCGCTTTAGAGGCGGAGGACGATGCTGCGGCGGTCGGCGGAGGCCTTCTTGCGGCTGCGGCGGACGGTCGGGCTTCTTCTTCGCGGCGGCCGCGTCTTGCCTTCATCGGACGCTTTAGCTTGACTTGGACGCGCGGACGGCGCGGGCGGCGGCTGCCGAGGCGGCGGCCCCCTTTCTTTTCCCTCCCCGCCCTGGCCGCCGGCGGACGAACCCCGCCTGCGGCTCCCGAGCGCCTTCTTCGACCTGACGAGGCGGCGGGACGACGGCCAGACGCGGCGGCGGAGGACGCCTTCCCCGGCGCCGCCGCCTGCCGCCGCCTGCTTGCTCTTCTAAGCGGACGACTTGGCTCGAGTTGACACGGCCCGAAGCGCCCTTGCCCTTGGTCTGTATCACGGGGGCCCGGACTCGACGGCGCTCTTTAGATATTTTCTGATGACGGGCCCAACTTCTCGGCGTCCACTTGTTACTGCCGCTATGTACGTCTTGACTCGCCTGCAAGAGGAGAACCGCTGCGCTCCTTAGCTCCCTTGATGGGCTGTTGACCATCTCGGAAGTCTTGGGTGGGTCGGTTTGCCTTCGGCTTCTTCTGCGGCGCTCCGGCGCCCGCCTATTCGGTTTTTCTGCCGCGGGGCGGTGCGGAGATTCGTATGCTACTGCACGTCGGCATTTTATTACTACAATATTTAGTAGCTCAATACTATACAACGCACACAACCAAACACCAAACTACAAACGATCGCTCACAAAGAAAACGGAGACTGTTCTGTACGGAGGCGACGCGAGGAGTTAGTTTAATATATATCGACGACTACTACGTTGTACGATACTGCCGTGGCAGAGTCGCATAGTGGGCAGTAAGATCGTAGCCGATACCGTGATAGAGCCGCTTTCGCTATACGTTTTCTCGTACGAACGCTTATGACTCTTTCACTAACATGCGTCCAGAAAATTGTGATTTTCTTCACTTTATGAGGCCGCCGGACGGGACCCGCCGCCCGTACGGACCCAGTCCGTGAACCTGCCCACCGTCCGGCCGACCACTCGCCATCGGCCGCGGCGATTCGGTGGAAATACGATCCTTCGGAATTCGTCGAGGTGCCCACGTGCTTAACCGCCGGTCGAGTTGAAAATTAATTTTCTCTATAAAAAAAATTCTAATAAACCCTTAACTGCATTCGACAGATCGGAAGCGAGTAATCTCCTCCAGCCTTAGACCGAACGGTCCGCCGTGCGACCGTCCGTCGACCCCCTTGAGGAGCTCCAAGTGGAGCCTCGTAACACAACCCTATGCCCGAGCAAGAGACCGACTGCCGCCGTTGTCGAGTACACCGTGTGTTTGCAGGGTGATGTGCAATAGATGTATTATGATACCCATTTTTTTGAATTTCACAATGTATTTTATTATATATCGTTCTTTTTTATTTATTAATTTAGTTTTAGTTATTTATTTTTTTTTTCCTTCACTATATGATATTCAATATTCCATGAACATAATTACGAGGAGACGATCATCATGAACGATAATAATTTCATACTCTCATCGTCCCTCTCGTCATAATATCTATAACCTATCGAAATAGAGATCGACAGACGTCCGGACCGCGCCGCACGAAGTACTTTTATACTACTTATTATTATTATGTTCAATGAGGTTATTCAATTACATGATAATCAATCTTCTTAGTCGCCACGTCGTTTGTTATCTCATATTATGTATATTTTCGTACATTGTACCAACAATATGGTCATTGAACAATGTGTGTACTTTTGTTGTATATAAAAAAAATTTATATATAATAAGAAAACATAATATTTTATTTATTTTTCTTTTCTTTTTTAAATATCTTACATGTTGGGCATTATTTTCATACAATACGTACTTATATTATTATATAACGATATATATATTATATATATATATCTATAAGAAGATATATATATATATATAATATATATCTATATATATATATATATATTATATAATGATGGAGACGCGTGCTTGCGTTCAGAAAACTTGTTTTCTTTTTTAATACTGAAACTTGTGCGGCCCTGAAAAGGGCCTTTTTTTAATTTCTTCACAACCGCAACGCGGACATGCCAAGTCACATGCGGACGACCCACACCACACACCACCACCACACACTTCGCCGGGCGCCATAAGAGACCGGTCGGGAGAGAGCAGATCATGATGGAGATGTGAACACGATCACACTGAACTCATTCTCACTATCACTACCATCGCCGCCGGTTTCACAGTGAACGATGACGACGCCGATGATGATGATGATGTGGTGGTATGTGGGTGGCACACACCCACAAACGGTGGTGACGAGGGCGTCCACGCCACGGGTGTGAAGAATGTCACGCCAGTTTGCTGCTTGCACACTGCACACTTCTTAGCCGCCGAAAACCGTAGGAGTGCGCCCCTGTCGCTCATGGCGTACACGACGTCCATTCTGTGACGGTCTTCCTCTTGTCGTGCTCCGTGTACGTGACTGCGTCGCGAATCACGTTCTCGAGGAACACCTTCAACACGCCGCGAGTCTCCTCGTATATCAGGCCGGATATACGTTTGACGCCTCCCCTGCGGCGAGACGACGGATCGCCGGTCTTCGTGATGCCTGGATGTTATCGCGCAACACTTTCCTGTGACGCTTCGCTCCACCTTTCCCCAAACCCTTTCCACCTTTACCGCGACCGGTCATGATGAGGATGCACTTGTATTACTCTTCTCTCGCAAGCGTGGCAGGGAGACGTGCTGCTCCCAACGTGCAGCTGTAACTTGTGTTAAAAAACGGGCGCCCGCGTTTCGTTATATATATACACTCACGTCGCCCGAGCCAGCTCTCGGCTCTGATCGGTTCCACTCGTTACTCGTCGTCGACGTGCGGTGGGCTTGTCAGATTTGCAACAAAAAAAAAAAAAAAAAGTAATAGATTTCTAGTACGCATTATTATAATAATTATTTATTATTTGGTCTCACACGATTTATTTATTTATTTTTTTTTCTTTATTATTATTTCTCTCTCTCTCTCTCTCCAATATATGTCTCATATGCTGGGTGTATATAAGATCGTCCAATCCAATATTCAAATTCATCTAGTCTACATATATATTTTTTTTTTATATATAAGATAGATATTATATATATATATATATATATATATATATATATATATATATATATATATATATATATATATATTATATATATATATATATTTAATTTATTTTATGTGTGTCTGAATACGTATGCGTGCGTGCAAGTGTTTCTTTAAGTAGTAGTAATTGTGATGATATTCATTAAAAATTTTTCGACACGATTCTTTGTACACGTATGAAAACGAAATTCTATTAGACTTTAATGTCAGAACAATTTGTTGGCCCTGAAAAGGGCCTTTGGATGTATGATAATAATTATGTGTAATATTACACACACAAAAAACACATACACACACACAGCCCACAATAATAATAACACACGAACATCGCTTATCGCGTCGTGGTCGTCATGAATGCATGCATGCATGCATATTTATGTGTATGTATACACTGCGGAAGAAGGAGGAGAGCATTTATGCACGTTCGCCTCTGATCCTGCGGGCGAGCTGGATGTCCTTGGGCATGATGGTGACGCGTTTCGCGTGGATAGGCGCAGAGGTTGGTGTCCTCGAAGAGGCTCACCAGATACGCCTCGCTGGCCTCCTGGAGGGCCATCACGGCGGAGCTCTGGAATCGAAGGTCGGTCTTGAAGTCCTGCGCGATCTCGCGCACCAGACGCTGGAAGGGCAACTTGCGGATCAGGAGTTCGGTGCTCTTCTGGTAGCGACGGATCTCACGGAGGGCGACCGTGCCGGGCCTGTATCTGTGCGGCTTCTTCACGCCTCCGGTGGCCGGGGCGCTCTTGCGGGCGGGCCTTGGTGGCGAGCTGCTTGCGGGGCGCCTTGCCACCGGTGGACTTGCGAGCGGTTTGCTTGGTACGAGCCATTTCTCTATCTCTTCACACACGCACACACAACAACAACAACTGAATTGAACTGAACACGGAAAGTCTCTCGTCCGAAATGTCCCCACTTCCGTAATCTCTAACATCCTGCCGAGGCAGGGAAACGAAGTCAGGGCGTTAGCCCCCTCTTCGTGGTTTCACTCGGCGCCCATGACGATGGGCGCGTCTCTTTGATGGGCTCATGGCCCGTTTGGTGGGTGCGCCTTTTCAGACGCTGGGGAAAGAAATGGAGGTCATGAAGGGATGAGCGCAAGCCATCTGGGCGGTCAGCCCAGCCAGGTGAGACTCTCGGTTGCCCGAGAGAGGCCCAGCTTAGGTGACCAGCGACCGAGATGGCAGCTCAGGAGTCAGGGTTGGGTGGGATCAGGATATCACGTGGCAAGCGATGGCGGGCTCTATCTGGCGGCCGAGTGTGGTACGGCGCGATGTTCTGAAGGTGCAGGTGGTCCGATACATCAGCCCGGCGAAACGCGGAGACCGCGAGCCGGCTGATGTGGTCCTCCAGGCTTTCCATCTTCAGGTCCCGCTGGATCGTGCTGTTGCGGACGAAGTATGGAGCCTGGGTAACACGCCGAAGTGCGATGTTCTGGACCACCTGCAAAAGATCTCTCTGTCTTGGACTCGTGAGGGCGTACCATGATGGTGCAGCATATACAAGGTGAGGCCTGATATAGGTCTTGTATAGTGCTAGCTTCGTTTTCAGCGGCAGTTTGGATTTAAAGAGCGGCTGCAGTAGAGACATGGCTGCTCTAGCCGCGTTTGCGGCCTTCTTCACCTGACCCGTCATCGAGAGTCTCTTGTCGATCACGACGCCAAGGTAGGTGACAGGATTCGTCCAGGATATTTGCTGTCCTAGCAGGACTAGCGGAGGAGGTGGCCTCAGGTGGCTCCCAAAGGCGATGGCCTGGGTCTTCTGGATGTTCAGAGCGAGCCTCCACTCCGCCAGCCAACTGGGCAGCAGGTCGAGTGCTCTTTGCAGCTTCTTCGCGGCGTGGGCTGGATTCAACGACCGAGCAAGTAGGGCTATGTCGTCGGCATATAAAGCCAACGTAGAGTCCTGATGCGTGGGTATGTCGTCGGTGTAGATGGAGTAAAGCGCCGGCGACAGGATGCTACCTTGCGGAACGCCAGCTGTGATGGGGTGGCTGCTTGATCTTGCACTCTCCACCCTCACAGTGAAGGTCCTGCCATGGAGGTAGCTGGCAAGGACGCGTGCGACGTGGATCGGGAGTCCTACCCTGAGCGATTTGTGCAGGAGCCCAGGGTGCCAGACGCGGTCGAACGCGCTGGCGACGTCTAGAAAGGCTGCGACTGCACTCTCCTTTCTGTTCTCGGCGGCTGCGGCGAAATGCAGCACTCTGGCCAGCTGCAAAGTTGTGGAATGGCCGGGGCGGAAGCCAAACTGTTCGTGTCGCGGCTGGAATTGCGACAGCATGAGAGGCAGTAGGAGCCTCTCGAACAGCTTGGCCACCGAGCTTAATAGGGTAATAGGCCGATACCCCTCCGGACTTCTAGGATTCTTGCCCTGTTTAGGCAGCATGATCACCAGACCCTCCTTCCACGCCTGCGGGTAGTGCCCTAGGCGTAGAATGGCGCTGAAGAGCCTGGTGAGAGCGGCTATAGTCCTCATCGGAAGGTGCCTCAGTGCCCCGTTGGTAACGCCGTCTTTTCCGGGGGCCTTGTTCACCTTCAGCTTCAGGATGTTCTTCTTCACGGTCGCCGGTGAGAAGAAGGGAGTCTCGAGTGGAAGCGGCGGAGAGGCCAGGGCGGACTGGACGTCAGCTTCCAGCCTGGCATGGACCTCTGGAGTCGTCGATGGGTTCGGCTGGAATTGGCCTGCCAAATGGCTTGCCAAAATCTCCGCTCTCTCTTCGGCGGAGTAGCGAAGCGAGCCGTCCGAGTGCTTCAGTGGTTGTGTGAAAGGCCTCTTTTTCGTTAGCTGGCGGCATAGGCGGTTTAACGAGGGCTGGTCCTCGCTGGCTCTGTCAATCCGCCTCTCCCAAGCTGATGTATTTGTCTCTAGGAGAGCGGCCCTTATCGTCTCCTTCAGTCGGTTCAGCTTAGGCTTGAGTGAAGGATCTCTGGTGAACTGCCACTCAGCGCGGAGCCTCCTCTTCCGCAGTATGAGGGCTCGAATGTGGCCAGGGATCGGAGTTCTGTGATGAGAGGGGGAGGGCATGGTAGCCTCCCGCATCGCCTCTTGAATCGAAGCTGTGAGGGCATGTTCCAGTCGGTCGATGCTGTCGGCGTCGGTGAGCGGATCCGATGGATGGGCTGGCTGCGACAGGAGCCGGGCTTCAAACCGATCCCACGAGATCCGGCTTCTGGTGTGGGGCGTATCTGGCCAGGGCCAGCCTGCCTGATATGGTAGCCAGACAGGCTGTGGTCAATCCGAAGGAGTCTCGGAGGGTTTCCAGGTCCAGCGCCTCGATTCCCTTGTGAACCACCAGGTCGATAGTAGAGGGCTGGTGGGAGCTGGCGGCAGGGTAGTGGGTGGGCTCGTCCGGGCCCGACACGACGAAGTCTTGCCGTTCTGCGGCTCGGTAGAGCCGGGTTCCGGCGCCGCACGAAGTATTACATCTCCACGCGGGGTGCTTGGCGTTCCAGTCCCCCGCGGCCATGGTGGGGACTGGATCCTCGAAGATCTTCTTTAGGTCTGCTGCTGACAGGATGGCATGGCCTGGACGGTAAATTGCGTAAACGCGCAGCGCAATTCCGTCAAGGCTGATCTCGATACCCAGAGATTGGAACGACTGGGTATCGAGCGCGGGCATCTGCTTGAAGACCAGGTCGCGACGAACTGCCACTATGAGTCCCCTGCGCTTCCGGTTGTCGTCCAGTCGCAGCACGTGGAAACCCGGCAGGTTGGCTGAATCCGATGGGTGAAGGTGTGTTTCATTTATGAGCGCTATGTCCACACCCTCATCTTGCAGGAGCACTCGGAGAAATTGGATTCTTCTCCTCAGGCCCGCGGCGTTCCAATATAGTATTTTAAGGTCCCTAGACATTGAGGAGAAGGTTCCTCATGCCATCAAGTACGCACTGGACCGGGTCTCGACCATCCCTGAGAGCGAGGAGGACCTCTTTCAGGGTGTCGATGGCCTTGTCTACTTGTGCGAGCGCCGGGGAAGGTACCCCGGTCGGTGCGGACTCTCTCGGTGTTGCTGCGGCGGCGGCCGTAGCCGAAGAGGCGGTCTGAGCGGCCTTCTTCTGCTTCTTCTTCTTGGGCTTCTTTGCTTTGGGCACCCTGCCTCCCCTTTCAGTGGGAGGGTTGGCGGCGGCCATCAGGGTTGCTGCGCCAGCGTCGGCGCCGACGGTGCTCTTCGTCACAACAGCGGCGGCCCGCCCGGTACGGCGAGGAGCGAGCTGCGACAGGGCCACGGTGCCGGCGCGTTTGTTTCTTAGCTCCTTGCGGAACTGCGGGCAGGCCGAGTAATTGGCTGGATGCGCGCCTCCACAGTTCGCGCAGGTTGCTGGAATCTCGAGCGGCCGCTGGCACTCGCGCGCGAGGTGCTCTTCCCCGCACCTCACGCACGCCAGCCGCCGATGACATCCATGGCTCGAGTGCCGGAACGCTTGACAGCGGTGGCACTGAGCCGGGCCTCTCTTGGCGCGCCAGGCTTCTATTTTGATCCCCGGCATGTAGAGAAGCTCGGTGACCGAGTATATGCCGGGGATAAGGTCCGGGGTGTTGCTGAGAATGGCGAAGAAGATGCATCCAGGTCTGCCCATCCTCGCTCTGATCGGGCGTACATATTCCGCCTGGTACCCTAGTTCAGCTAAAGCCTCCGTAATCTCCTCTGGAGCTGTTGTTGAAGGGAGCCCTCGTATGGCCACCTTCCGGCTCATCTCGGAAGGCAGCGCGTACGAGAACCACGACAGTGCTTCAGTCTTCTCAAGCTCGGAGAGGTACCTCTGGATGGTACGATATTCCGTCTCCGAGCTGGGTGTAAAACGCACTCCGCGGCCAAAGGGGCGTGCGTTGGGAGCATGGCCAAGACTCTCCTTAAGCGTCTTAAAATGAGACGCCCAGTTTGGCAAATTTTCAACCACTAGCGGCGGAAAACGCGGTCTCGCAGGCTGTGGTGTGGCTGCTACAGTTGTTGGCTGGGCCGGCGCGGCTTGTGCGGCGCGGCTCGGTCCGGCGGCGCGGAGCGCGTCGGCAAACGTCACCGATGCGTCCGAGGAGCTCGTAGGGGCAAGGTTCCCCAAGGTTCCCTCGAGGTTCCCACTAGGTTCCCTCAGGTTCCCGTTAGGTTCCCTCAGGTTCCCTTTAGGTTCCCTCAGGTTCCCTTTAGGTTCCCTCAGGTTCCCATTAGGTTCCCTCAGGTTCCCAACAGGTTCCCTAGGGTTCCCAGGGGTTCCCGGGGGTCCCGGTGGTGCTGCGATGGTCCTGGCGGGAAGGGCAGGTCCAAAATCGGCCCTAAGGCGCGGATCTCTCCGTGCGCCTGGGTGAGGTAAGGCGCAGGGCCTTTTGGCGTCTTCTTGCGGCGAGTCGCCGTCGGAGGGCCTGGGCCTCCTGACTGGCGTCAGCGCCGGTACTGGTGCTGGTGCTGGTGCTGGTGTTGGTGCTGGTGCTGGTGCTGGTGGTGGTGCTGCTCCCTCGAAGGTGGCGGATCCGGAGGCGCGCTCGAGCTCTTGCTCGCGATCGATTAGGAACATGCTAATATGTTCCAAAAGCGATCTCGACAGAGAGCCGCGCATCTTCAGCTCCGCCACCACCATCATGTCGGAGTTGAGCTGTGTCACTGGCGACAGCTCTTCGTCCGTGCGGGGCGGGGGTGCAGAAGGGGACCTCTTCGGTCTGGAAACTCTGGTGGTGGCAGCCGCGCGTGAAGCGCGCTGCGGTGTCTTCTCTGTAGGGCGCGGGGGTGTACCCGCGGGGAGGGGGGTGGCTAGCTCCGTCGGCGAGGGGGCCGAATCCCCGGCAGGGCGCGCGGTAACATCGCGCGCCTGCGGCGATCGGTGAAACACCCTACCTTCGGTGCGTACCACGGCAGAGGGGCCCGGGGGGGCGGCGGCGAAGGCTTCGGCTGCGGAACCCGGCGAAGTCGCTGGGAAGCGGATGCTCCGGTACACGGGCGGCGCGGGCGCAGGGCTTCGGGTGCGCGGTGAGCGCTGTGGGCGGGGGGGAGGTACATTTCCTGACCCCGCGATGGATGCAACTGGCAAACGTGATCGATTGCGCGAGCGCGACCGAGATCGGCTACGTCGCGAACCTTCACGACCACTCATGGTGCTTCAACTTTGTTACCCGCTCTCGGCAGTCATCGGGCCTCCTCGGTTTGCACACGAATAAACCCGGACGATCGAGGGGCGCGACGCGCGGAGCGACGCGGAACGCGACACGAGCGCACGCGGGCGCTGGCGAAACTCGTCAACAATTTATTTATAAAATTGCGATGAATTTCTTTAAAAACTGGTTTGAGACTCGAGCCGATGACACGTCTGTAGTCAGCGGCGGGCAAACAATCCTGTCCCCACTTTTATAAAACCCTCATAGATATATACACGCGCGCGCGCGCGAGAGCGCGAAACGATCGTCTCTCTCTGTCTTTGCGCACGAGGATTGAGCGACTAAGAACGAACGAACGAAGCGGGCGTCGGGCGTCGGGCGGTGAGACGTGGTGAACCGGGAATCGAATCGAAGATCGAATGAAGCACGATAGAAAATATGGATGACTATAACGACAACAACAAGAAGAAGAAGAAGAATAAGTATAATAATAATAATAATAACAATGGAAAATGAATAAGAAAAGAAAACAACAGTGGTGAAAATGATGAAATGAAATGCGGTGTATTATATATATTATATATATAACATTTATTTTTCAATTTTGGGATAAAAATAAACTCATGTGTTGCTTCTGAAAACAAAGTTTTATTTTGTTAGATTCTTACAAAGATGGTAACTTTTTTTTATCACACTATTATTAAAACCTCACCTGAAAACAAAGAAACGACAATTAAAGTCGATTCTTCCACCAATTCTTCTTATTTATCTATAAATTAATAAATCTATTACAATGTAACTATTTTTCAATATCCAACATAATCTCTCAACCGTCCATAGGCTCTGTCTAGCACTTGTCAAATGTCACCGGCAATGTAAAATTAAAAATAAATAAAGAAAGTTAAAGAAGTATTATTTCTTTACATCTCCCCCCCGTGGGGAAGAAAATTTACCCGTGGATTTTCTCTTCCATGTGGTTTCCTATGTTTTCATTACCTGTATCTTCCTCTTCTTTTATCTGTACTGGAATAAATTTTGAAACATGAAATAGATTTGACTCCGTTTTTTTATGTCCTGTATCAATCTCGTAAATCGTATTTGTTCTTTTTTTTATTATTTTATATGGTCCCATTCTTAGTTGATCTAGTTTCTTTCTATTTAGTTTATTCCCGTTTTCTACATAACCATATCGCCTTCATTTAATTCTTTATCTTTTCTATTTCTATCATAACGCATTTTGTTATAGTCATGTGATTTCAAAGTGTTATTAAGCGCTGTTTCTTTATCTCTCATCCAGACACTTTTTTCACGTTCTTGACGTAATTCCTTTGGTAGGACTGTAAATCTGTTCCATATAACAAGTAGGCTGGTGAGAATGCAGTTATCGAATGATTGGTCTGATTGTATATCTCTACACATTCATGTGCTATTGTTGTCCATGCTCTTTTTGTTCATCTTCATTAATTTGCATCTTATTTTGTTTACTAGTGTTTGATTTAACCTTTCATTTAGACCGTTAGAAAAAGGTGCATTAACTGCTGTAAATATTATTGTTATTTGTTTGTTTCTAAGAAATTTCTTAAATTCTGTGGAGTTTATACCAGGGTACTGGTCGGTGAGAAGTATTCCAATCTCATCTGGTTCGGTAACCTTGTTTACTAGCTTTATATAATCATGTGCACTCTGGGTTTTAGATGTAATAATAAATGCGTATCTAGTGAAATGATCGACTAAAAGATGTAGATATTTCTTTGTTGATCTTGATCCACCAAAACCTCCAATTGTGTCTATTGACACTATTTCAAAAGGTCTTTTCGCCGGTCCTAAGTGTGACATTAATCCATATTTGTGTTGTCCTCTTGTTTTATTTTTTATGCAAACCTCACAGTTTCTACAAACATCTTTTATATTCTTTGTTAAATTTTTTGTTACATACAGAGAACTAATACTCTTTAGCATTTGTCCAACTCCAATATGACACAGGTCTTTATGTACTTGTTGTATAAGTTTGATACTGAATCTTTCTGTTAGTATTATTTTTTCTTTGTTCCTTATTTTTTTATAATATACATTACGTTTTTGTATTATTTTGTCTTTGTTGCCTTGTATTTCTTTATTTTTATTCTGATCCATTATAATATCTTCCAATGTAATTAAGTTCACTATTTTCAGTTGTTCTTCTTTATTTTCCTCTGGTTCTAATACAGGATTTCGACTCAAACTGTCTGCTTCTACATTTTCCTTTCCTGGAGAATATTTGATTTTAAAGTCATATTGTGAAAGGTAATAAGTCAAATCACCTAACTCTTCATCCGTCCTTGCTTTTAGGTTCATATTCTCCAGTGGTTTGTGGTCCGAGTAAACTGTAAATGATTTACCAATCAACCAGTACTGCCAATATCTCAGAGCTTCTTTGATAGCCAAACATTCAATATATACAGCTTTTTTTTTCTTTTGCGCTCCATTTAGTTTCTTTGAAAAGTAGGCAACTGGTTTTTCTCTACCATCTGGTTGGACCTGCTTCAAAATTGCTCCAACACCTTCCAACGATCCATCGGTATAGATGTTTATTGGTAAATCTTTGTCAAAAATTTCTAGTATCGGTTGTGAACATAGCAGGCTCTTAATTTTGTCAAATGCTATTTGACATTTCTCTGACCAATAAAATTTCTGCCCTTTTCTTAATAAATTATGAAGTGGGTCTAGTATTATTGCGCTTCTTGGTATATATTCATGGTAAAAATTGATTTTACCCAAAAACTGTCGAACATTCTTCTGTGTCTTTGGTACTGGGAAATTCCTTATCGAAATTAGGTTGTCCTTCACTGGTTTGATAGAATTGTTCTGTATAATATGTCCTAGATATTTGACAGACGCTGATGCAAACGTACATTTTATAAATTTTAATCGAAATCCTTCTGTAAGAATTGCTTCTAGTAACTGTTTTAAGTGACTTATGTGTTCATCAAAAGATTTGGAAAATATTAAAATGTCATCTATATAATTTACGGAAAAATCAGTAAGTTTATATTTTCTAAGTATATTACTCAATATCCTTTGAAATATCGCTGGCGAAGTCTTCAGGCCAAATGGTAGGCAAGTCCACTGAAAGTGTCCTTCTTGTGTGACGAAGCCTGTCTTTTTCCTATCTTCTATTCGTAGTGGTATAGACCAAAATGCGGAATTTATGTCTAGGCTTGTGAAAAAATTACAATTTCTTGTTTTTATCATCAGGTCTTCAATTAATGGAAAGGGTTGTGCCTGTGGTACTACTATTTTATTTAAATCTCTGAAGTCTATACATAGTCTTGATTTTTTATTATCCTCCTTTTTAAATGCTAGAGTTACTGGTGCTGCAAATGGGCTGTAAGACTCTTCTATAAGCTCATTATCCAATAATTTTGCTATTTGTTCCTCAATTTCTTTTTTGTCTTCTATTGTGCATCTGTATGGCCTTTTGCTACAGTATTTATCCATCAATAAATCTATTCTTGCTTCATATCCCTTAACTGTTCCTACATCATACTTGTCTTTGGCAAATACTGATTTATATTGTTGTATAAGTTTATTAATTTCATTCCTTTTATTTTCATCTAAGTGGTCAATTTTATTTTAAAGTCTTCTTCCTTAATATGTTCATTAAAATTGATTTCGTATACTTTTTCTAATCTGTTATCTTCACTTTTTTCTTCATTTATCTCTTCTTCTTTTTCCTTTATATTGTTTTTTAATAAGTATTGTTTTTGACTTATTTTTAAGTCCTCATTTTGTACAAGTTTGTATTTCTTTATCATGTCCAATCCTATTAGGAAATCATATCTGAAATTTGACTTATCAATGATGTATACATCTACATTTTCTTCTATATCAAAAATTTTTATTTTTAGGTTTGTCGAACCACTTGTCTTTTTGACACCATTAATTGTTACTAAATTCTCTTCGTTTTGACTATTTCTTTTTGATCTTATTTTTAATAATTTGGAATTGATGAGAGAAACATTAGAACCTGAATCATATACTCCATCGATTTCCATTTCATTATTTAATAGTAATTTGATCTTAATTAATGGTGTCACTATTAGTTTTTTTGCTCCGTTTCATTTAACTCTGTCTCAATCACTGAATTATTTACATGTCTGATAAATTTTCTATTCAACCCGTCATCCTCTTTAAGCTTAAACCAGCATGCAGATTCCGGATGATAGCGGACGCCTTTATTCAATTTTTCACAAGTTTTGCATGGATTGCGATCTTCAATTCTGTTATTTATCTTATGATATTCATATTTTCTGAAGGGCACATTTTTATATTTTTTTACCAAATGTTCATACTTTCTGACCTCATTGAATAAATCAACTGTATCTTTCATCTCTTCTCTGCTTATCTTGTCTAGTACAGACGCTGGTAAACCTGCCGCAATAAGATCCACTAGTGTACCTGTGTCTATTGTTCTCCTCATATCCAATAAAAGTTTCTCTTTTTTTATGGCATAGTCCACTAATGAACCTTCCCGATGTTTAAATGACAGTGCATAACTCACTTGATTCCAGCCTTGGTTGACAAATGTGTCACAAAACTTTCCCTTCCACTCTGTCCATTCTGAGTTTAGCGTCAGTTTGATAATCATTGAACTGTACCAGTCAACACAGCTTTTGTCCATGAATAGTCGGAGGATCTCAATTTTTTTCCCATCTTCCGTAATGTCGAAACGAGAACACTCCTTTTCAAACGGTTTAATCCATTGGCTTGCGTTTGGGCTTTTACTTGTAAATTTCTCGATCACAAACTTCTCTGCAATATATTTTAAATTTTGTTTTTTTATTTCTTGTGTACTTTCAATTAGTTTCGAAAATATTTTTTCCAATGTCTCTGTATTAGCTACTTTTTGTTCAATTTCTTCAAGATATTGCTCTCCGAATTGTAAATTACCATCGTCATCTACATAGATTTCACTCAGTTCATCTGTCATTTTAATCCAAATTTTTCGTGTCTGGTATCTTTTCTTTAAACTATTTTTTACTTTATTATATGCAGCGGTCTTTATCAATTCCTTATGAAGGCCAGCAGATTGTAGTTCTTCTGGTATAGCAAACACTTTTTCTTCCTTTGTTGTTATTGACGTTACACTATAAATGTTTGATTTCCCATCACTCGTCGGTAATATTGCAAATTCGAAACGTAGCTGTTCCATTGTTTCTGCCTTCTTGGTATTTTAACAAACAAAATTGTCGTTTTATAACATTTATTTTTCAATTTTGGGATAAAAATAAACTCATGTGTTGCTTCTGAAAACAAAGTTTTATTTGTTAGATTCTTACAAAGATGGTAACTTTTTTTATCACACTATTATTAAAACCTCACCTGAAAACAAAGAAACGACAATTAAAGTCTATTCTTCCACCAATTCTTCTTATTTATCTATAAATTAATAAATCTATTACAATGTAACTATTTTTCAATATCCAACATAATCTCTCAACCGTCCATAGGCTCTGTCTAGCACTTGTCAAAATGTCACCGGCAATGTAAAATTAAAAATAAATAAAGAAAGTTAAAGAAGTATTATTTCTTTACATATATATATAGTAGTCGGTTAGGAATGTATATATAATAATAATAATAATATGTGACACACATGAAATGAAATCAGAAATAGAAGGATTATAATAGCATAGATAAATTCCAGAGAGAGTAAAGTAGTTTTGATTAATTATTAATAATAATAATAATAATGTGTCGTTAGTTAATTGACCTTTCTTAGATTCAATTCAACCAAAAAAAAAAAAAAAAAAAAAATAACAAATCTATTGATTAGCTTAGCTTATGATTATGATGATGATGATGATCGGTAGTCATAATACAAAATCTGTGCGCATGCATCAACTTTTTGAGGGACAGACGTTTTCCGAGAAACTGTATATTTCAACGTGAATCATTTAGTGGCCCTGAAAAGGGCCTTTTTGTCTAGTTGCGGTGGCGGCGATGATGATGATGATGTTGTTGTTGTCGTCGTCGTCGTCGTGGTGGTCGTTGTTGATGCGTGTATTATATATAGTAAATATATATTAGCAAACACGCACACCACCACGACGCACACACATTAGCACACACAACACAACACAATACACGCACGCCGCCGCCGCCGCCGGAAGAATTCCTGTGAGCGCCTCACTTGGAGCTCGTGTACTTGGTGACGGCCTTGGTGCCTTCGCTGACGGCGTGCTTGGCCAACTCGCCGGGCAACAGGAGCCTCACGGAGGTCTGCACCTCCCTGGACGTGATCGTCGATCTCTTGTTGTAGTGGGCGAGGCGCGACGCCTCGGCGGCGATGCGCTCGAAGATGTCGTTCACGAACGAGTTCATGATGGACATGGCCTTGCTGGAGATTCCGGTGTCCGGATGGACCTGTTTGAGCACTTTGTAGATGTAGATGGCGTAGCTCTCCTTCCTCTTGTGCTTCTTCTTTTTCTTGTCCGATTTGGAGATGTTCTTCTGGGCCTTGCCAGATTTCTTGGCGGCCTTTCCGCTAGTCTTGGGTGGCATGTCTACTAATACTTTTTATTAGAGAGAGATATAAAGATACGAACACTCTGAGCGCAGAGGTGACTGTGTGCCTGTCCGTCCGTCCTCTGCAGTATTCATCTCTCTACCCCCCGCGGGGGGAGAGGGGAAACGGTTCCAGGAGAGTGTTCCTTAGTCCGTGGTTTTCAACGACGCCCGCTAAGGTGGGCGTGTCTTAGGGTTCGGCGTTAGCCTGGGGGGGCGTGTCTTATAGAGACAGGGGGCGTGGCTTCTTATGTTAGACGTTATTTTCGTATAACTTTGTATTTGTTTGAGCTATGTGCTGTCTGGACGGTCTACCCAGCCAGGTGAGACCCCTGGTTACCCAGGGGAGGCCCAGCTTAGGTGACCAGCGACCAAGGCAGCGCTCAGGATTCTTAATCTGGAGGTAAAATATCCCTCGGCATCTTTTTCTTTAGAGCGTCCGGAGGCCGCGTGTGCCAGGGAGCGATGTTCTTTATGTGCGGCAGCTGCGAGGCGTCGGCCCTGTCAAACATATCCTTCGCTAGCCTGCGAATGTGATCTTCTATCGATTCGGCACGGAGGTCGCGGTTGAGAGTCGCGTTCCTCACGTACCAGGGAGCTTTCACTATTCGCCGCAAGGCGATGTTTTGAGTCTTCTGTAAAAGGCTTCGTTGGCGCGGGCTGGCCAGGGCAAACCAAGCCGGGGCCGCATATGTCAGGTGTGGCCTGACATATGTTTTATAAATCGCGATCTTAGTTCGCAGCGGGAGGCGTGAACGTAGGACCGGCCCTAGTAAATGTAGGGCAACTTTTGCTGCATTGCAGGCCTTGGCTACTTGATGTGTCATCGACAGCCGCCAGTCGAGGATCACGCCGAGGTAGGTTATGGTTCTTGTGAATTTAACCTCGGCGCCTAGTAGCGAGAGCGGAGGGAAGTTCGCAGTTCCGGCCCCAAACAAGAGCGCTTGGGTCTTCGTCACGTTGAGCTCCAGCCTCCACTCAGCCAGCCAGTCCGGGAGGAGGTCTAATGTTCGCTGCAGCTTGCGCGCCGCGTGTTGCTTCTTGATCGATGAGCTCAGGAGCGCAATATCATCGGCATAGAGCGCCAGTACTGCGTCCTGGCCCACTGGGATGTCATTTGTATAAGTCGTGTAGAGCAGCGGCGACCATGAGCTGCCCTGGGGAACTCCTGCGGTGATGGGGTGTCTCTCGGATATGGCGTCATCGACCCTAACGCGGAAGTGCCTGCCGTGAAGAAAATCGGCTAGCACACGCACTAGGTGGTGAGGGACTCCGGCTTGCGTAATCTTCGATAGTAGGCCCGCGTGCCATACGCGGTCGAAGGCCCTTGATACGTCTAGGAAGACCGCTGCTACGACTTCCTTTTTATTGACGGCGGCTGCCGCGTAGTGAATCACTCTAGCTATTTGTAGAGTGGTAGAGTGTTCTGCGCGGAAACCAAACTGTTCGGGGCGCGGTTGTAGGTGCGCTTGAAGTAGAGGTAAGAGCAGCTTCTCGAACAGTTTGGATGTCGAACTCAATAGGGTTATCGGGCGGTAGCTTTCTGGGAGGCGTGGATTTTTCCCCGGCTTCGGCAGCATTACAACAACGCCATCTTTCCACGCCTGGGGGAAGTATCCCAGGCGGAGTATGGCGTTAAACAGTCTGGTAAGGGCTGCGATGGCTCTGTTGGGCAAGTGGCGGAGAGCTGCGTTGGTCACGGCGTCGCTTCCCGGAGCTTTCTTAGGCTTTAGCGAAGCTATAGCCTTTTTCAAGCTCGACGGGGAGAAGAACGGTGGCTGCGTGTCTGTGGGTGGCGGGCTGTTGATTTTCAGCCTGACCTCGGCCTCTAGGCGGGCGTGGGCTTCTTCGCGTTGGCTGGGGTTGGGCTGGAACAGTTTCTCCAGGTGGTTCGCTAGTATCTCAGCCCTTCCCTGGGAGTCAAAACATAGAGAGCCGTCCGGCGCTATGAGAGGTCGCACCGGCGGCGGCTTCTTTGAAACTTGCCTACAGAGTTTGTTAAGTGAGGCTTGGTCCTCACTAGCGGCGTTAATGCGCGCCTCCCAGTTGTCCGCGGCCATTGACTCAAGCTCTGCGCGGACTCGCACGATGTACTTGTTGAGTTTAGCCTTGGTCGCAGGCTCGCGGGTTCGCTGCCACTCGGCGCGCGTCCTCCTTTTCTTAGCTATAAGCTCGGCGAGACGCCTCGGAATGGGAGGAAGCGATCTGACTTGTGGTGGCGTCGTGGCTTCTTTTAGTGCTGCCTGTATAGTACCGGTGAGCTTGGCTTCGAGTCGGTCGATACTGAGGGCGCAGTCAAGGGGCTCGTCGCGGAGCGGAGTCTTGTGGTGTACAATGGCCTCGAAGCGCGGCCAGTGGATTCTTCCTTTATACGGCGGTCTCGATGCGGTAGTCGGCTTGCACGCTGCTGTCGCCAGTACGGGCAAGTGATCGGCGCCGTATGCATCTGGTAGTGTCTCCAGGGTGAGGCTTAGGTTGTCCATCCCCTTGTGAACAACCAAGTCGATTGTACTGGGATGTTTAGTCCGGTCATAGGGGAAGTGCGTGGGCTCGTCAGGGCCCTCCACTACGTACCCATGTCGGTCAGCGTCTTCGTATAATCGGCGTCCATTGGTGCATGTCGTGTGGCATCTCCACGCTGGGTGTTTGGCGTTCCAGTCGCCAGCAACCAGCGTGGGGTTGGGGTTGTCGAGAATGCATCTAACCTCGGTGACGTCTATATTACTATGCGGGGGTCGGTAGGCGGCGAAGATGCGCAGTGTCTTGTCGCCTAGTTGAACTTCCATTCCCAGTGCTTGGAAGGTCGAGTAGTTGGTCACTGGGATGGGCTGGTGCACGATCGACCTCCTGACTGCAATAAGGAGGCCTCTTTTGGGCGTGCCCGAGGCGTCGTCGCTTCGTAGAATGAAGTATCCGGGTAAATTTATTGTGTCTGGGCGGGTGAAATGGGTTTCGCATATAAGAGCGATATCCACCCGTTGCTGGCTGAGGAGGAGGCGGAGGAAGTGGATCCTCCGTCTTAATCCCGCGGCGTTCCAGTAGATGGTACGGAGCTGATCAACCATCTTGAATTATGCGCTTCATCCCATTTAACATACCGTGCCTGTCCGCGGACCTGTTAAGTTCTTCTCACTCCGCCCCTGCGGGGGAGAGGGGAGACGGCATCAGGACTGATGTCCCTCGGCCGTGGGATTCTTTCGGCGCCTATTAATATAGGCGCGTGATTGGGGTGGGAATAATATCCCAATTGGTTGTCCGCAGCTGTCGCCGCGGGGGGTTGTAGTGGTTGTCATATCCGTGGGTTTGAGCCTTTGCTCTCGGGGCGGTCAGCCCAGCCAGGTGAGACCTCTGGTTACCCAGAGGAGGCCCAGCTTAGGCGACCAGCGTCCGCAGAGAGCTGCTCAGGAGTCCGAATCCGAATCCGGTGGGATGAGGTCTCTCGGTAATGCTCTCATCTTGGCGTCCGGTGGCCTGGCGTGCCACGGCGCGATGTTCCGAAGATGGTGGTGGTCAGAGGCGTCGGCTCGACGGAACGCCTTGGCAGCTGTTCGTCGAATGTGCTCATCCAGGCTTTCCATACGGAGGTCTCTATGCAGAGTTGCATTCCTCACGTAGAAAGGGGCCTGGGTGACGCGTCGGAGTGCGACGTTCTGGACAATCTGCATGGCTTGACGGAGGCGGGTGTTTGTCAGCGCGTACCAAGCTGGTGCGGCGTACGTCAAATGAGGCCTGACGTACGTCTTATACAGCTGCAACTTGGTACGCAGCGGCAGTTGAGAGCGCAGCAGTGGCCTCAGGATGCTAAGGGCGGCTTTGGCGGCGTTGGTGGCTTTACGTACCTGGGGCTTCATCGTCAGTTTCCTGTCGATTACGACGCCCAGGTACTTGGCTTCATTAGTCCAGAAGATCCTCTGGCCCGATATGACCACGGGTGGTGGCTGTCTCCGTTGGGATCCAAACGCAATGGCCTGCGTCTTGGAGACGTTGAGAGCCAGTCTCCACTTCGCAAGCCATTGCGGCAGCTCATCAAGGGCACGTTGTAGTTTCCCGGCAGCGTGGACGGCATTGAGTGAAGTGGTCACCAAGGCGATGTCGTCCGCATACAGAGCCAATGTGGTGTCATGCTGGATGGGGACATCGTCGGTGTACAGCGCGTACAGCGTTGGAGACCAGGTGCTACCCTGGGGTACGCCTGCAGTGATAGGGTGGCTGCTGGAGATTGCACTCTCCACCCTAACACTGAATGTTCTGTTATACAGAAAGGCGGCCACCGTCCGTATCAGGTGGTACGGGACCTCAGCAGCGAACAGCTTGTGGATAAGACCGGGGTACCATACCCGGTCGAATGCGCTTGCTACGTCTAAAAAGGCTGCTGTGGCACTCTCCTTTTTATTTAGCGCCGTCGTTACGCGGTGAAGGACTCGAGCTACTTGTAGAGTCGTTGAGTGCCCGCTCCTGAACCCAAACTGTTCGGCGCGTGGCTGGACATGTGCCTGGATCAACGGCAACGTCAGGCGCTCAAACAGCTTGGATAGTGAGCTCAGAAGCGTTATTGGGCGATAACCCTCCGGGTACCGTGGATTCTTATCCTTCTTCGGTAGCACGATCACTAGGCCCTCCTTCCACGCCTGAGGGAAGTAGCCCAGGCGCAGAATGGCGTTGAAGAGCCTAGTTAAGGCCGCTATGGTTCTGAATGGAAGATGGCGTAGGGCTCCATTCGATACGCCATCTCGACCTGGAGCCTTCTTCACTTTCAGTTGGCTGGCGGCTTTCTTCACCGACGTTGGCGAGAGAAACGGCGGTGGCGGTAGTGGTAGCGCTGGTTGGTACAGACGTTGGTGTACCTCTTCCTCTAATGCCGTGTGGAACTCGGGGCATCTGCTGGCATTTGGCGAGAATTGTGTGGCGAGGTGGTCGGCCAGGATAGATGCTCTGTCGGCCGCGTCGTACCGGAGAGAACCGTCATTATGGTACAACGGCCTCACCGGTTGGGGTTTCTTCGTTAACTGGCGGCATAGGCGGTTGAGGGATGCCTGGTCTTCGCTCGCGTCGGCGATCCGGGTATCCCAGCTGATGGCAGCCGAGTGTCCGAGCTCCGCACGAATCCGCTCGACGAGCTTGTTCAGCTTCGTCTTCGTAGCGGGCTCCCTCGTCCTCTGCCATTCAGCACGCACCTTCTTCTTCTTGGCCAGTAAGTCGGCCAGCTTGGGGGAAGGTCTTGGTAGGCGTCTGTGGTGAGACGGCAGCGTCGCCTCTTCCATTGCTGTGCGGATGGAAGTCGCCAGATCCGCCTCTAGTCGGTCGATGCTGGCGGGCGTCTCCAGTGGTTCGGTCCTAGCTGGTGTCGAGTTGTGAAGAAGAGCCTCGAACTTTGGCCAGCAGGTCGCTCGTCTCGCCGGCGGGCGCTTAGCTAAGGCCAGCTTGCCCGTTAGTGTTGCCAGGACGGGCATGTGATCCGAACCGAACGAGCTCGGCAGGACCTCCAGCTCCAGCGCATCCACTCCCCTGTGCACCACCAAGTCAATGGTGCTGGGTACGTGTGTGCGGGTGCCGGAGTAGTGTGTCGGCTCGTCAGGTCCAGAGATTTCATATCCGTGTCTTGCTGCGTCTTCAAACAGCCGCCTCCCGTTTGCGCACGCAGCATGGCACCTCCAGGCCGGGTGTTTGACGTTCCAGTCCCCGGCTGCTACTGTCGGGGTTGTGCTATTCAGCATGCTGCGTATTTCGTGTGTCGCCAATGTATATCCGCAGGGGCGGTAGACCGCGAATACACGTAGAGCGGCGTTGCCGAGCTGAATTTCCACGCCGAGGGCCTGGAACGTCAGTGAGTCGATGTGTGGTAGTGGCTGGGGTACTATGCTTCTCCGTACCGCGATGAGAAGCCCTCTGCACTTGGTGTTCTGCGGTGCGTCCAGCCGCAGTGTGTGGTAGCCGGGGAAGTTGATTGCATCCGGTGGGCGCAGGTGTGTCTCGTTGACAAGCGCCAGGTCGATGTCCTGCTCCCTGAGCATCAGACGGAGGAATTGTTGCCTCCGCATCAGCCCGTTGGCGTTCCAATATATGATGCGCAACTCAGACATTGGAGACGAGGCGCATCATACCATCAAGGACCGTTCTGACGGGGTCCCGACCTTCCCTCAAGGCCAATAGGACCTCCTTGAGGGTGTCGAGTGCCGCGTCTATGGCGGTGTTTTGGGTTTTTTCTGGCCCTGCTGAGAGGGGCCTGTCTGTGCTGCTGCTGCTAGTGGCTTGGTCGGCGGCGCTGCTGTGGTCTGCGATGAGGCTGGGGGGTCTTCCCTTCGGGATCTCTTCCCCTTACTCTTCTTCTTCTTCAGCTTACCCCCTCTGGCAGTCGGGGGGTTGGCAGGTGCCATGAGAGAGGCAGCCTGGGAGTCGGCGGCGACCATGTTAGTGGTCACCGTCGCTGGCGTCTTGCGTGTTGGCTTCGCGTGCGTGATGGCCACGGTGCCGGCCCTCTTGTTTCTGGCTTCTTTGCGATACTGCGGGCACGCCGAGTGGTTGGCGGGATGAGGGCCACCACAGTTGGCGCACGTCGCAGGTTCTTCCAGAGGGCGCGGGCAGTCCCGCGCGAAGTGCTCCTCCCCGCACCTCACGCAGGCCATGCGCCGATGGCAGCCATGGCTCGAATGCCTAAAGGCCTGGCACCTATGGCACTGAGCCGGGCCGCGTTTGCCCCTCCAAGCTTCAATGGTGATGCCTGGCATGTAGAGAAGCTCGTTGACTCCGTATATGCCGGGCACCAGGTCCGGTGTGTTGCTTAATACCGCGAAGAAAATGCAGCCTGGGCGCCCCATCCTCGCCCGTATCGGCCGCACGTATTCCGCTTGGTATCCCTTCTCCGCTAGAGCTTCTATTATCTCGTCGGGGGTTGTGGTGGCAGGCAGGCCGCGGATGGCAACCTTGCGACTCAACTCTGAGGGCAGTGCGTAAGAAAACCACGACAGCCTCTCAGTCTTCTCTAGGTCGCATAGGTACCGTTGAATCACCCGGTACTCGTTGATAGAGCCGGGTGAAAACCGCATACCTCTTCCTAGTGGACGCGCGTTCGGTGCGTGGCCCAGCAAGTCTTTGATGGCTCGGAAGTGCCGGGTCCAGTCGGGGAACTCCTCAACAATCAGCGGTGGGAACCGCGGCTTCGATGGTGGTGGTGGTGGCGCGCTGTTATCCGTTGCGGTAGCGGCGGGCCCGGCCTGCACCGGCTGGCTCGGTCCGGCCGCTCTCAGAGCCGCCGCGAAGGTAGGCGCGGCTGGTGTTGCCGTGATGGTATCAGTGGTGGTGGTTGCTGCTATGGTGGCGACGGGTGAGGGGAGGACAGTTGGTCCGGCGGGAGGGGCCGGAGCTGTCGCATCTCTACGCCGCAGGCGCGGATCGCGCGGGGGAAGGGGCACAGTGCAATGCCTCTTCGTGGAGTGGTCGTCGGTGGCCTCGTCGTCGGGCCTGGGTCGTCTCGCAGGTGTTAGCGGTGGCTGCTCTCTCTTCTCGCTCTCCGTGGGTGTAGCGCCGGCGTTATCGAGCTCCCAGTACCTGTCCCTGAGAAACATACTAATATGTTCCAGCAGAGACTGGGACAGGGCTCCGCGCTGCTGCAACTCGGCTATGAGTATCATATCCGAGTGCAGCTGCGAACGCGGCGACAACTCGGTATCAATGCGCGAGGGTGCGGAGGGGGACCTCTTCGGTCTTGAGTGTGGTCGTCTTGACGGGCGCGAGACCCGCTGTGGTGTCATCTCGGGGCGATGCGGGGGAATGAAATCCCTACCCGCGGGAGGGGAAGCAAATTCCGCTGGCGGTGAAGGGGCAGGGGCGGAAACGCCGGCGGCGCGCGTGGTTACAGCACGCGCCACTGGTGTCCGACAAATCGCCTCTTCAGTATCCGGACGCGGGGTTGAGCCTGCGGGGGTCGCGAGGCTGGCTTCGGTGGTCGTCTCCAAAATTGGCATGCTCCTGGACTGGAACGCGGAGCAGCTGGGAGGGCCGATGATGGGTTGCTTGGGGGGGGGAGGGGTCGCCCCCGTCCCCCCGGATGATGCTTCTTGGGGTGGAGCGCGGGGGCGCGAGCGAGATCGCTCCCGCTGCGCGCCGCCACGGCCGCTCATGATGAGCTGACGGCGCTTACAGGTGCCCGCCTTCGGCAGTCATAGGTCCACGGGGGCCTTGCTGTCTCGGAGGGCGACGGTAGGTACGTCGCTGTCGCGTCGCGAGCGCTCACGGGCGCCGGTGAAACTCGACAATTATTTATAAGAAAATAATGCCGAGTTCCTAAACGAAAACTGTGACTCGTACCGAATTATTTACTTAAGCGTAATTGCTATTAGTAATAGGCAGGCAGACTTTCCTGCCTGTCCGTGGACGAAATCCGTCCGTATAGGCCGCACTTGTGGACGCACAAACGCTCACGACGTACGCCATCTTTTTTGACGGAATCGACCAATCAGGACGCCGTACGAGTCACGAGAGGGGGGGGGGGGAGGTTCACGGGAGGTGAGGAAGGAGCGGAACCGCCACCCCCCCCCCCCCCCCCCCCTCCCGTCCCGCCTCCCAGCAAGTGGCATGCGTTATGCGGAATACAGACGAATTCATACCATACATACATGAACAAAATTTACACTAATTCCTATTAGACAATTTGTAAATTATTATCTTTTATTTATTTATTTATTTGTTTTTATATTTTATTTATTTATTTATTTATTTTTATTATTATTATTATTATCATCATCCCATTACTATGGATGATATGTCACGTATTTAGTGGGTTATCTGTTTAAGAATGATAGATAGATAGATATATTGTACGTTGTGTGTTTGATAATAGATTATATGATTTAGAGAGAGACGTCTCGCAAGATGAAACTTTCTATGCGCTAATCTGGTCAGCAAGCTTCCACGGAAATATTTTGTGGCCCTGAAAAGGGCCTTTTAATTAATTATAAAGAAAAAACATTCAAACACATCACACGCAGGACACACGCACAAAATGGAATGCACACGCACGTGTGCGTGCGTGTACACACACACACTCTGGTCGTAGTCGTTGTCGTGTGAGAGAGAATTAAGCTTTCTTCTCGGTCTTCTTGGGCAAGAGGACTGCCTGGATGTTGGGCAGTACACCGCCCTGCGCGATCGTAACTCCCGAGAGCAACTTGTTCAACTCCTCGTCGTTACGGATCGCCAATTGGAGATGCCTTGGGATAATTCTGGTCTTCTTGTTGTCACGAGCGGCGTTGCCGGCCAACTCGAGCACTTCGGCGGCCAGATATTCCATCACGGCGGCCAGGTAGACCGGTGCTCCGGCACCCACGCGTTCGGCGTAGTTCCCCTTTCTCAGAAGTCTGTGTATACGACCCACGGGAAACTGAAGTCCGGCACGATTGGAACGAGACTTTGCCTTTCCCTTCACTTTGCCACCTTTACCGCGACCCGACATGATGATGCACGCGAAGTATTAAACTTTTAACGACAATGTATAAAAATAAAAGATAACCGCGCGGAGAGAGAGCGCACTCGTAACGAACGCTCTTCAGGTTTGAATAGGAATTAAGCGGACGTTCTAAAAATTCACTTTTTTATAGTTTTAAGGGATCATTGCGCGCATATATGGTGGGGACGCGAACGAGCATCGCCGCAAGCGACGGTGCACGAGGATAGCCGACGATCGTCGAATCGTTTTGTTTTCTTATAACTTTATTTATTTAAAAAAAATAAAAAAAAAAAAATATATTAAAAACATCATCATTTTTTTTTTTTTTTTTTTATCAATTGACTACACTATATTAAGTCCAAGTAGATAAATGTGTGGGTGTCTTAGATAGTTCGATGCCTAATACTAATGTTTACTAATAAGACTTATCGTATTTGTAACTGAATAATTTGAAGTTTCTGTTTAATGCTTTCCAGAGTGACGGAGAGAGAGGCGTGTGAAGAGAGATTCGAATAGAGGAGATGGAACAGGATTGTATGCCACGTGTCCGATAGGTTAGTTCGTGTAATTATTTATTATTTATTTTATTTACTTGTAACTTGAAAGTGAGACGACTTCTCGTCGATGAAACTTCACCACCGATCGTATGATATGTAATATGCTATTACTATTACAACTACTACTACTGCTCGGTGTGTATTTAGAAACATTTGTTAGCCCTGAAAAGGGCTTTTTGTGTCGTGCTCTCTATTAGAGATGCACATTCCGTAGCGCGTTCTGTCGCCGTCACGCACACACACATGATTTGTGCGAGTGTGGGTTATTTAACGTTCATTTAGCGACGCACACTTGTTATTTTATTCACTTTTTTGGCGTGGCGGACGCGGCTTTTTTCGCGGCCGGCTTCGACCTGGGCGTGACGGCCTTCTTCGGCTTGGGCGCTTTTGGTTTCTTGGTCGGCGGTTTGGCAGTCTTCTTCGCCTTCGAAGCGGCGCCGCCCTTCGCTTTAGAGGCGGAGGACGAGGCGGCGGCGGCGGCGGAGGCCTTCTTTGCGGCTGCGGCGGACGGTGCGGGCTTCTTCTTCGCGGCGGCCGCCTTCTTGTCCTTCACGGACGCTTTAGCTTTGGACTTGGACGGCGAGGACGGCGCGGCGGCGGCTGCCGAGGCGGCGGCCCCCTTCTTTCCCCCCCTGCCGCCGGCGGACGAAGCCGCCGCTGCGGCTCCCGACGCCTTCTTCGACCTGGACGAGGCGGCGGCGGACGACGCGCCAGACGCGGCGGCGGAGGACGCCTTCCCGGCGCCGCCGCCGGCCGCCGCCTGCTTGCTCTTCGAAGCGGACGACTTGGATTCGAGCTTGAAACTGCCCGAAGCGCCCTTGCCCTTGGTCTGTATCAGCGCGCCGGACTCGACGGCGCTCTTTAGATATTTTCTGATGAACGGGGCCAACTTCTCGGCGTCCACTTGGTACTGGGCCGCTATGTACTTCTTGATCGCCTGCAGAGACGAACCGCTGCGCTCCTTGAGCTCCTTGATGGCGCTGTTGACCATCTCGGAAGTCTTAGGGTGGGTCGGTTTCGCCTTCGGCTTCTTGGCTGCGGCGCCGCCGGCGCCCGCCGATTTCGGTTTCTTCGCCGGCGTGGCGGGTGCGGGAGATTCGGATGCTACTGCAGCGTCGGCCATTTTATTACTACAATTATTTATGTATGCTCAATACTATAAACACGCACACAAACAAACACCACACTACACACGATCGCTCACAAAGAAAACGAGAGACTGTTCTGTACGGAGGCGACGCGAGGAGTATAGTTTATATATATATCGACGACTACTACGTTGTACGATACTGCCGTGGCAGAGGTCGCTAGTGGCAGTAAGAGCGGTAGCGATACCGTGACGAGAGCCGCGGTGTCGCTAGACGTTTTCTCGTACGAACGCTTATGACTTTTCACTAACATGCGTCCAGAAAATTGTGATTTTTTCACTTTATGAGGCGCCGGGACGGACCCGCCGCCCGTACGGACCCAGTCCGTGAACCTGCCCACCGGCCGGCGAGCCGAATCGCATCGCACGCGGCGATTCGGTGGAAATACGAGCCGTCGAATTCGTCGAGGTGCCACGTGCGTACCTCCGGTCGAGTTGAAAATTAATTTTTCTCTATAAAATTCTAATGAAACCTTAATGCAATTCGACAGATCGGAAGCGAGGAATATCCGCCAGCCGGTAGACATCGAACGGTCGCCGTGCGACCGTCCGTCGACCCCCTGGAGGAGCTCCAAGTGGAGCCTCGTAAAACACCCGATGCCCTAGCAGAGAGACGACGGCCGCCGTTGTCGAGTACACCGAGTGTGTTTGCAGGGTGAGTGTGCAATAGATGTAGTGTTATTATGATACACATTTTTAATTTCAATGTATTTTATTATATATCGTTCTTTTTTATTTATTAATTTAGTTTTATTTATTATTATTTTTTTTCCTTCACTATATATAAATTCAATATTCAACATGAACATAATTACGATGAGACGATCATCATGAACGATAATAATATTCATACTCTCATCGTCCCTTCTCTCATAATATATTATAACCTATCGAAATAGAGATCGACAGACCGTCCGTGACCGCCGCACGAAGTACGTTTATACTACTTATTATTATTTATGTTCAATGAGTTATCAAAATTACATGGATAGATCAACTCTTCTTATTCGACCACCGTCGTTTGTTAGTCTCATAGTATGTATATGTTCGTACATTGTAACAAACAATATGTCAATTGAACCATGTGTTGTACTTTTGTTGTATATAAAAAATTTAATATAATAAATAAGAAAACATAAATAGTTTTTATTTATTTTTCTTTTTCTTTTTTTTTAAATATCTTACATGGTGGGCATTATTTTCATACAAATACGTACGTTATATATATATATAACGATATATATATATATATATATATATATATATATATATATATATATATATATATATATATATATATATATATATAATGATGGAGACGTCGTGCTTGCGTTCAGAAACTTTTTTCTTTTTAATACTGAAACTTGTGCGGCCCTGAAAAGGGCCTTTTTTTAATTTCTTCACAACCGCAACGCGGACATGCCAAGTCACATGCGGACGACCCACACCACACACCACCACCACCACACTTCGCCCGGGCGCCATAAGGAGACCGGTCGGGAGAGAGCAGATCATGATGGAGATGTGAACACGATCACACTGAACTCATTCTCACTATCACTACCATCGCCGCCGGTTTCACAGTGAACGATGACGACGCCGATGATGATGATGATGATGGTGGTGATGTGGGTGGCACACACACACAAACGGTGGTGACGAGGGCGTCCAGCGCCACGGTGTGAAGAATGTCACGCGCAGTTTGCTGCTTGCACACTGCACACTTCTTAGCCGCCGAAACCGTAGAGGGTGCGCCCCTGTCGCTTCAGGGCGTACACGACGTCCATGGCGGTGACGGTCTTCCTCTTGGCGTGCTCCGTGTACGTGACTGCGTCGCGAATCACGTTCTCGAGGAACACCTTCAACACGCCGCGAGTCTCCTCGTATATCAGGCCGGATATACGTTTGACGCCGCCCCTGCGGGCGAGACGACGGATCGCCGGCTTCGTGATGCCCTGGATGTTATCGCGCAACACTTTCCTGTGACGCTTCGCTCCACCTTTCCCCAAACCCTTTCCACCTTTACCGCGACCGGTCATGATGAGGATGCACTTGTATTACTCTTCTCTCGCAAGCGTGGCAGGGAGACGTGCTGCTCCCAACGTGTAGCTGTAACTTGTGTTAAAAAACGGGGGATGTTCTTCCTTCCCGCCCGTGGGCAGGGAATCGGACTCAGGGCTTTGAGGCCCTCTTCCGAAGTCTCAAACTCCGCTCGTCACTACGAGCGCGTCATTGGGTGGGCAATGCCCGGGGGATTACAAGCGCCTGCGTTTTTACTCGCAGGCGCAGGGGATAAGAATCAGATGGGATGAGCTGTGTGCCACCTGGGCGGTCAGCCCAGCCGGGTGAGACCCCCGGTTGCCCGGGGGAGGCCCAGCTTAGACGACCTGCGACCGAGGTGGCAGCTCAGGAATCGGAATCGGGAGGGGATAGAAGGTCTCGGGGGAGACGCCTCCTGGCGTCTGGCGGCCGTGTGTGCCAAGGTGCGATGTCTTTTAGGTGCAGGTGGTCCGATGCGTCGGCGCGGCGGAACGCGTTAGACGCGAGCCGGCCGACGTGTTCCTCCAGGCTTTCCATTTTCATGTCGCGCTGCAGTGTAGCATTGCGCACGAAGAATGGGGCCTGGGTCACTCGCCGGAGGGCGAGGTTCTGGACCACCTGCATGATGCTCTTCTGGTTCGGGCTCAGGAGGGCGTACCAAGCTGGCGCGGCGTATGTGAGGTGTGGCCTCACATACGTTTTGTACAGCATCAGTTTGGTGCGCAGCGGCAGCTTGGATCTGAACAGCGGGCGCAGCAGATGTAGAGCCACTCTGCCCGCGTTCGTGGCTTTCTTGACGTGTGCTGTCATCGTCAGTCGGCGGTCTAGTACTACGCCGAGGTAGGTTGCAGTGCGGCTCCAGGGGACCTGCTGGCCCTGCACGCTGAGCGGAGGAGGCGGACGGAGATGAGTCCCGAACGCGATTGCCTGGGTCTTCTCGACGTTGATGGCAAGCCTCCACTCCGCCAGCCAGGCGGGCAGCAGGTCGAGTGCGCGCTGGAGCTTGGTCGAGGCGTGTGTCGGATTCAATGACTTGGCCAACAGGGCGATGTCATCTGCGTAGAGGGCCAGTAGAGTGTCCGTTCCTGTGGGGATGTCATCGGTGAATATACCGTAGAGCGCTGGGGACAGTATGCTGCCCTGAGGCACCCCGGCGCCGATAGGGTGGCTGCTTGAAACCGCACTCTCCACCCTAACGGTGAATGTCCTGCCGTTGAGGAAGCTGGCGAGGACTGCGGCGATGTGGTGAGGGACTCCTGCACTGAGTACTTTATGCAGGAGCCCAGGATGCCAGACCCGATCAAAGGCACTGGCGACGTCGAGGAAGGCTGCAACTGCACTCTCCTTCCTGTTGGCGGCTGCTGCGACGTAGTGCACTACTCTGGCCACTTGAAGAGTGGTAGAGTGGCCGCTACGGAAACCAAACTGCTCTTGCCGCGGTTGGTGGTGCGACTGGAGAAGCGGGAGAAGGAGCTTCTCGAACAGCTTGGCCACCGAGCTGAGTAGTGTGATCGGTCTGTATCCTTCTGGTGATCGCGGGTTCTTCCCGGCCTTGGGCAACATAATGACCAGGCCCTCCTTCCACGCCCGGGGGAAGTAACCCAGGCGCAGAATCGCGCTGAAGAGCCTGGCCAGCGCTGCTACGGTCATCATCGGTAAGTGTTTAAGTGCCCCGTTTGTGATCCCGTCTTGACCGGGGGCTTTTTTCGGTTTCAGTTTCATGATCGCCTTTCTCACTGATCCCGGCGAGAAGTAAGGCGGTGGAGGCAGTGGACGAGGTGGAGAGGACAGCGCTGACGACACCTCCTCTTCGAGCGCAGCGTGTCTCTCTGGCATCAAGCTGGGATGCGGCTGGAATTTGGCCGCCAAATGACACGCCAAGATGTCCGCCCTCTCCTCCGCGGCGAAGCGGAGGGAGCCATCTGGGTGGAGAAGAGGCTGAGTAGGCGGCCTCTTCTTAGTTATTTGGCGGCAAAGCTGGTATAGTGATGAGCGGTCTTCTGCAGCGTCCTCGATGCGACGATCCCACGCTCCCGCCTCTACCTTGGCGAGAGCGGCTCTGATCCGCGCGACGAGGTTGTTCAGTTGCGTTTTCAAAGCTGGATCCCGGGTAGACTGCCAATCCGAGCGGATCCTCCTCTTCCGCTGGATTAGCGCCCGGATTTTCCCCGGGATCGGTGGCAAACTGTGCGGCGGTCTCGCTGGTGCAGTGGACGCGGTCAATGCGTCCTGTATTGACCGGGTGATCGCTCCCTCTAGTCGATCGATGTTCGAAGGGGCGGTGAGAGGCTCAAAGGGCAGTGGCTGCTGTTCGCGCTGCAGGTGGGCTTCAAACTTGTCCCACTGTGTCCTCAGGCGCGGCGGTGGGTTCCTGGCCAGAGTCAGCCTGCCTGAGACGGTGGCTAGGACAGGCTGATGGTCTGACCCGAAGGCGTCGGGTAGGGCCTCTAAGTCAAGGGCCTCTACGTCCTTGTGCACTACCAAGTCGATAGTGGAGGGCATTGTGCCGCTCACACTTGAGTAGTGCGTCGGCATGTCGGGGCCCGCGACGATGTAGCCGTTGCGAGATGCGTCGTTATGAAGGCGCCGTCCAGTGGAGCACGCTGAGTGGCACCCCCAGGCCGGGTGATGCGCGTTCCAGTCGCCCGCGGCCAGCGTAGGGATCGAGCCGCTGAATATGCTGCGGACTTCGCTGGTTACGAGCGGACTGGAACCCGGGCGGTAAATGGCATACACCCGCAGTACGTTCTTCCCTCGGTGTATCTCGACGCCCAGAGACTGGAACGACCGGGCGTCGAGGTCTGGCAGCTGGCGAAAGACAATGTTCCTCTTTATAGCGACGAGCAGCCCCCTCATCAGTCTTTCAGAGGGGGAGTCGAATCGCAGGATATGGTACCCCGGGAGACTTGTCTTGATCGCCGGTCTCAGGTGCGTCTCGTTGAGTAAGGCGATGTCGATGTTGTGTTGTTTCAGGAGCAAGCGGAGGAAGGGGAGCCTCCTCCGAAGCCCTGCGGCGTTCCAATATAGTATTTTAATTTCTTCAGCCATGGAGGAGGCCCTTCATCCCATCAAGGACGCACTGGACAGGGTCCTTGCCTTCCCTCAAGGCTATTAGGACTTCCTTGAGGGCGTCAATGGCCCTGTCGATGGCGATCTGCGCCGGCTTGCTCTGAGTGCTGGCCGGCGGCGTCTTCTTTTGTTTGGCGGCCTCGCGGGCCGGTGCTGGGGTAGGTTGAGCGGTGGCCGCAGGGGCGGGTGCCTTGGCGCCCTCCCTGCTCTTCGCCCGCTTGCTACTCCTCTTCTTCATGCGCCGACCACCCCTGACAGAGGCGGGGTTGGCCGGCGCCATCAGGCTGGAAGCCTGGGCGTCTGCGTCGACGGTGTTGGCGCCGACAGGGGCAACGCCAGCTCGTGCACGTCGCCTGGGTTGAAGCTGCGAGAGGGCCACTGTGCCGGCCCTCTTGTTAAGAGCCTCGCGTCTGAATTGCGGGCACGCGGTGTAATTCGCCGGGTGTGCTCCCCCGCAATTGGCGCAGGTCGCCGCTACCTCGAGTGGCCTCGGGCACGCGTGCGCAAGGTGCTCTTCCCCGCACCTAACACACGCGACGCGCCGATGGCACCCGTGACTGGAGTGCCGGAATGCCTGGCAGCGATGACACTGCGCGGGCCCCTTCCTGCTCCTCCAAGCTTCAATCTTTATGCCTGGCATGTAAAGAAGTTCGGTTACATTAAAAATGCCAGGCATAAGGTCCGGGGTGTTGGCGAGGATGGCGAAAAACACACACCCCGGCCTCCCCTTTCTTGCTTTGATTTGGCGGACGTACTCGGCCTTGTAGCCGAGGTCCGCCAAGGCCTCTTGGATCTCTTCGGGCGTCGTTGTCACAGGTAGTCCTCTGATCGCCACCTTTTTACTCATCTCTCCTGGCAGAGCGTAGGAAAACCAGGAGAGTGGTTGCGTCTTCTCGAGGTCGGATAGATAGCGTTGAATGACGCGATATTCTATTTCCGACGATGGCGTAAATCGTACGCCCTTTCCGAACGGGCGGGCGTTGGGAGCGTGGCCTAACTGCTGCTGCAGCGTTCTGAAGTGTGCCGCCCAGTTGGGGAAGGTCTCGACAACGAGCGGCGGGAATCTGGGCTTCGGCGGCACAGCGCCTGCCGTTACGTCTTGCGAAGTGCTTGCTATATTATTTCGCAAGGCGTCGGCAAATGTGACCGCACTCTCAGTGGGCGCGGCGGTTGCGATGGCTACACTAGTGGTCGCGCTAGGGCCGGGGAAGACGGCTTGCGGGCCAGTGGTGGCGGGTTCAACAGTGCGCTGCACTTGGGCGCGCACGCGCGGATCGCGCGAGAGGGCTCCTGGGCGCAGCTGGGCGCAGAGCCTCTTCGGCGGTTCCAAAACGGCCTCGTCGGACGACCGGGGTCTTCTAGTAGGCGTCGGGGTAGGTATGTCCAGTGAGGGGCCCTCCGGCGCAGGCGCCGGCGCGTTGGAGCGGTCTAGTTCTCTGCCCCTGTCATTAAGAAACATAGCAATATGTTCCATTAATGACTTGGAGAGAACCCCTTTCCTCTGCATCTCGGCGATAACGATCATATCGGAGTTCAACTGCGATTGCGGCGAGAGCTCAATATCGAAGCGCGGAGGGGCTGATGGGGACCTTTCGGGTCTGGCATCTTCTTTGGTCTTAGGGCGCGAGGCCCTCTGTGGTGTCACTTCCATTGGCTGCGGGGGTGCGGCGGCACTGCCCGCGGCGACGGCGGTCGAACCGCGCGATGAGGCGGCCGAAACGCCGGAAGGACGCGCGGTAATATCACGCGCCTTCGGTGTTCGGAAAATCGCCACTTCGGTGGTTCTATCCGCGGTGGAGCGGCCCGGGGGGGCGGCGGTGGCATCTTCGTGCGGCAACGAGCTCCTATGGCTCAGTTGCGGCGATGGGGCAGGGCTACGCTGGGTAGATTCCCGCTGAGGCAAAGGGGGCGGGGCAGGCTCCGCCCCTTGACCTACTTCAGGCAATAGACTGCGCTGGCCTGAGCGAGAACGCTCTCGGCTGCGCGCATTGCTACGACCTGACATGGTCGGTTACGTTCGACTATACTCGTTGCCCACGCTTGACAGCCATTGGCCGATGCATCGTCGTCGATCGGGTTGAATCGACCGACTTCGGAATCGGCCAGAAGGTCTCGAAGGGGGCGACGCGCAGGGCGGCGCGGGGTCAGCACGACCGCACGAAGCGGTGGGGAGCTCAGCGACTATTTAAACAACAAATAGCGCTGAATTCGCTATTGATCGGCGAGGGCTCGTGTCATGCAGACTAAGGAAAGCAAGCGACTGGTCTACACTGGGGGCAAGACAATCCTTAAAAAACCATAGCCAGCGTTTCGTTATATATATACACTCACGTCGCCGAGCAGCTCTCGGCTCTGATCGGTTCCACTCGTTACTCGTCGTCGACGTGCGGGGGGCTTGTAAGATTTGCAAAAAAAAAAAAAAAAAAAAGAATAGATTTCTATTACGTATTATTATTATTATTATTATTATTATTTTGGTCTCACACGATTTATTTATTTATTTTTTTTTCTTTATTATTATTTCTCTCTCTCTCTCTCTCCAATATATGTCTCATATGCTGGGTGTATATAAGATCGTCCAATCCAATATTCAAATTCATCTAGTCTACATATATATTTTTTATATATATATATATATATATATATATATATATATATATATATATATATATATATATATATATATATATATATATATATATATATATATATATATATATATATATATATATATATATATATATATATATATATATATATATATATATATATATATATATATATATATATATATATATATTTATTTATTTTATGTGTGTCTGAATACGTATGCGTGCGTGCAAGTGTTTCTTTAATAGTAGTAATTGTGATGATATTCATAAAAATTTTTCGACACGATTCTTTGTACACGTATGAAACGACATTCTATTTAGACTTTAATGTCAGAACAATTTGTGGCCCTGAAAAGGGCCTTTTGGATGTATGATAATAATTATGTGTAATATTACACACACAAAAAACACATACACACACACAGCCCACAATAATAATAACACACGAACATCGCTTATCGCGTCGTGGTCGTCATGAATGCATGCATGCATGCATATTTATGTGTATGTATACACTGCGGAAGAAGGAGGAGAGCATTTTATGCACGTTCGCCTCTGATCCTGCGGGCGAGCTGGATGTCCTTGGGCATGATGGTGACGCGTTTCGCGTGGATAGCGCAGAGGTTGGTGTCCTCGAAGAGGCTCACCAGATACGCCTCGCTGGCCTCCTGGAGGGCCATCACGGCGGAGCTCTGGAATCGGAGGTCGGTCTTGAAGTCCTGCGCGATCTCGCGCACCAGACGCTGGAAGGGCAACTTGCGGATCAGGAGTTCGGTGCTCTTCTGGTAGCGACGGATCTCACGGAGGGCGACCGTGCCGGGCCTGTATCTGTGCGGCTTCTTCACGCCTCCGGTGGCCGGTGCGCTCTTGCGGGCGGCCTTGGTGGCGAGCTGCTTGCGGGGCGCCTTGCCACCGGTGGACTTGCGAGCGGTTTGCTTGGTACGAGCCATTTCTCTATCTCTTCACACACGCACACACAACAACAACAACTGAATTGAACTGAACACGGAAAGTCTCTCGTCCGAAATGTCCCCACTTTTATAAAACCCTCATAGATATATACACGCGCGCGCGCGCGAGAGCGCGAAACGATCGTCTCTCTCTGTCTTTGCGCACGAGGATTGAGCGACTAAGAACGAACGAACGAAGCGGAGCGGTCGGGCGTCGGGCGGTGAGAGTGTGGTGAACCGGGAATCGAATCGAAGATCGAATGAAGCACGATAGAAAATATGGATGACTATAACGACAACAAGAAGAAGAAGAAGAAGAATAAGTAATAATAATAATAATAATAACAATGGGAAAATGAATAAGAAAAGAAAACAACAGTGGTGAAAATGATGAAATGAAATGCGGTGTATTATATATATTATATATATATAGTAGTCGGTTAGGAATGTATATATAATAATAATAATATGTGACACACATGAAATGAAATCAGAAATAGAAGGATTATAATAGCATAGATAAATTCCAGAGAGAGTAAAGTAGTTTTGATTAATTATTAATAATAATAAAAATAATTTGTCGTTAGTTAATTGACCTTTCTTAGATTCAATTCAACCAAAAAAAAAAAAAAAAAAAATAACAAATCTATTGATTAGCTTAGCTTATGATTATGATGATGATGATGATCGGTAGTCATAATACAAAATCTGTGCGCATGCATCAACTTTTTGAGGGACAGACGTTTTCCGAGAAACTGTATATTTCAACGTGAATCATTTAGTGGCCCTGAAAAGGGCCTTTTTGTCTAGTTGCGGTGGCGGCGATGATGATGATGATGTTGTTGTTGTCGTCGTCGTCGTCGTGGTGGTCGTTGTTGATGCGTGTATTATATATAGTAAATATATATTAGCAAACACGCACACCACCACGACGCACACACATTAGCACACACAACACAACACAATACACGCACGCCGCCGCCGCCGCCGGAAGAATTCCTGTGAGCGCCTCACTTGGAGCTCGTGTACTTGGTGACGGCCTTGGTGCCTTCGCTGACGGCGTGCTTGGCCAACTCGCCGGGCAACAGGAGCCTCACGGAGGTCTGCACCTCCCTGGACGTGATCGTCGATCTCTTGTTGTAGTGGGCGAGGCGCGACGCCTCGGCGGCGATGCGCTCGAAGATGTCGTTCACGAACGAGTTCATGATGGACATGGCCTTGCTGGAGATTCCGGTGTCCGGATGGACCTGTTTGAGCACTTTGTAGATGTAGATGGCGTAGCTCTCCTTCCTCTTGTGCTTCTTCTTTTTCTTGTCCGATTTGGAGATGTTCTTCTGGGCCTTGCCAGATTTCTTGGCGGCCTTTCCGCTAGTCTTGGGTGGCATGTCTACTAATACTTTTTATTAGAGAGAGATATAAAGATACGAACACTCTGAGCGCAGAGGTGACTGTGTGCCTGTCCGTCTTGTTATCTTCCATCCACTCTACCCTTGCGGGGAGCGGGGGGAACGGAATCAGGGCTTTGGCCCCCTTTCCGTTGTTTCTCGCGGCGCCTATCAATATAGGCGCGTCTATAGGGGTGGGCGATGCCCGGGGGTAGCGTGTACCTACTTACGTAGATACAGTGAGGGGATGCAGGGGGGGGGGGGTGAGCTTTAAGCCGCCTGGGCGGTCAGTCCAGCCGGGTGAGACCCACGGTTACCCGTGGGAGGCCCAGCTTAGACGACCAGCGACCGAGGCGGCGGCTCAGGAGTCGGGGGTTTGTGGGGGTAAAATGATGTCTCGGGGGAGACGTCTGGCGTCCGGCGGTCTGGTGTGCCACGGCGCGATATCTTGAAGGTGCGGGTGGTCAGAGGTGTCGGCGCGGCGGAACGCGTTGGTCGCGAGCCGGCCGATGTGGTCCTCCAGGCTCTCCATCTTCAAGTCGCGGTGCAGAGTTGCGTTGCGGACGAAGCGTGGGGCCTGGGTCACTTGCCGTAGAGCAAGGTTTTGAACCACCTGCAGGATTTTCTTGTGTTGCGGGTTCAGGAGCGCATACCAGGCGGGCGCTGCATACGTGAGGTGAGGTCTCACGTATGTTTTGTAGAGTCCCAGTTTGGTGCGAAGCGGAAGCTTGGAGCGGAACAGCGGTCGGAGCAGCTTAGTAGCTACCTTTCCCGCGTTGGCGGCCTTTTTAGCTTGAAGCTGCATCTTCACCTGGCGGTCCATGACAACGCCGAGTTATGTCACGCGCGGGCTCCAGGGGACCTGTACGCCCTGCAGGCTAGGCGGAGGAGGCAGTCTTTGTTGCGAACCGAAGATGATGGTTTGTGTCTTATTGCCATTCAATGCGAGTCTCCCCTCCGCCAGCCAGTTCGGCAGCAGGTCAAGCGCGCGCTGGAGCTTTGCTGCGGCGTAATCCCGGCTTCTTGACCTTGACAACAGGGCGATGTCATCGGCGTAGAGCGCCAACATCGCGTCCTGTGCCACGGGGATGTCGTCTGTATATATGGAGTACAGGATTGGGGAAATGGTACTTCCCTGTGGTACCCCAGCTGTGATGGGGTGGCTGCTCGAAATCGCACTCTCCACCCTCACAGAGAATGTCCTTCCGCTCAGAAAGTGGGCGAGGACCTGTACGATATAATGCGGGGCTCCTAGCTTGTGTACTTTGTAGAGAAGCCCCGGATGCCAGACGCGGTCGAAGGCGCTGGCTACGTCGAGGAAGGCTGCTACAGCACTCTCCTTCCTGTTTGCGGCTGCTGCGACGTAGTGCAGCACCCTGGCCACCTGCAGCGTGGCCGAGTGCTCGCTGCGGAAGCCAAACTGTTCGTGCCGCGGTTGGAAGTGCGGCTCGAGAAGCGGTAATAAGAGCCTCTCGAACAGCTTGGCGACCGAGCTTAGAAGCGTTATTGGCCTGTAGCCGTCTGGGCGTCTCAAGTCCTTCCCTGGTTTGGGCAACATGATGACCAGGCCCTCCTTCCATGCCTTGGGGAAGTATCCTAGGCGTAGGATGGCGCTGAAGAGCCTGGTCAGAGCTGCGACAGTCTTGGTTGGTAGTCGGCGTAGTGCGCTGTTTGTAATTCCGTCTCTACCGGGGGCCTTCTTGGGCTTCAGCCTCCCAATGGCCTTTTTAACGTCGGTAGGTGAGAAGAACGGAGGCGGTGGTGGTTGACAAGGTGGAGAGTTCAACACTGTTATCACCTCCCTCTGGATTTCCAAGTGTCTTGTCTGCTGTGTACTCGGATTCGGCTTAAATTGAGCCGCCAAGTGACTGGCCAGAATCTCGGCTCTCTCCTCCGCAGAGTAACGGAGGGAGCCGTCTGGGTGAAGTAGCGGCTGGGTTGAGGGCTTCTTATTTGTCAGTTGGCGGCTGAGCCGGTTCAGGGATGGCTGGTCTTCAGATGCCTCCTCTATCCGGCGCTCCCACGCGTCTGTAGCTATGTCGGTGAGCGCTACCCGGATGCGCTCTATGACTTTGTTCAGCCGCGTTTTAATAGCTGGATCCCGGGATGACTGCCAATCCGCGCGGAGCCTCCTCTTCCGCTGGATCAGCGCCCGTATTTTCCACGGGATCGGCGGCAAACAGTGTGGTTTAGGCGGGATAGTCGCTTCCCGCAACGCCTCTTGGATAGAGCTTGTAAGCTCGCTCTCAAATTTGTCAATGCTGACTGGATTGTCAAGAGGCTCCGAAGTCGAGGGGTGCTGCAGATGCTGGAGGTGCTCCTCGAACTTTGCCCATGAGATCCGCTTCCTTGTTTCCGGGTTTCTTGCCAGTGAAAGCTTACCCTTGACGGTGGCGAGGACCGGCTGATGGTCCGAGCCGAATGCGTCAGGTAGAGTTTCGAGATCTACTACGGCCAAGCCCTTATGTACCACCAGGTCTATGGTGGTGGGAAGATGGTTCATAATGGCCGAGTAGTGCGTCGGTGAGTCAGGTCCCGCAACTTCATAACCATGGCGGGAAGAGTCGTTATGTAGGCGCCTGCCAGCGGAGCACGTGGCGTGGCACCTCCACGCAGGGTGGTGTGCGTTCCAGTCCCCCGCCGCCAGCGTTGCAACCGAGCCGCTGAAAAGGCCGCGGACTTCGCCGGCGTTCAGGGGGCGGGAACCCGGGCGATACACTGCATACACCCGCAGAGGTCTGGAGTCGTGATGTATCTCGACGCCCAGAGACTGGAACGACTGGGCGTCAAGATCTGGTAGCTGGCGATACACGATGTTCCTCCGGACGGCCACGATCAGCCCCCTCCTAGGCGTTGCTGAGGAAGCGTCCAGTCGTAAGACGTGGTACCCGGGTAAGTGCGCTGGGAGCGTTGGGTGCAAGTGTGTTTCGTTCACCAACGCTATGTCGACTCTCTCTTGTTGCAGGAGGAGTCGGAGGAAGGGGAGCCTCCTCCGCAGCCCTGCGGCATTCCAATAAATGACCCTGAGTTCAGCCATTGATAAGCCTCATCATTGCCTCTAGGACGCACTGGGTAGGGTCTTTCCCATCCTTAAGGGCGACTAGAACCTCCTTAAGGGTGTCAATGGCCCTATCTATAGTGAGCTGAGTCGACTGGCTTGCGCCGACTGAGTGCGTCTTCTTCACTCCGGTTGGAGCCGATGTGGTTAGTAGAGCGGCGGGGGCGGGGGTGGCTGCCTTGGCGCCCTCCTTGTTGTTACTTCGCTTCCCGCTGCGTTTCTTGAGCCTCCTGCCACCCCTTATGGTTGCGGGGTTGGCAGGAGCCATCAGGCTGGTGGCCTGGGAGTCGGTGGCGACGGTGTTGGCGCCTACAGGTGCGACGCCGCTTCTGACACGACGCGAGGGCTCAAGCTGCGATAGGGCAACCGTGCCGGCTCTCTTATTTTTAAGCTCGCGTTTGAATTGCGGGCACGCGGAATAATTTGCCGGGTGCGCTCCGCCGCAATTCGCGCAAGTGGCAGCAACTTCCAGTGGGCGTGGGCACTCGCGGGCGAGGTGCTCTTCCCCGCACCTCACACACGCTAAGCGCCGATGGCACCCATGGCTAGAGTGCCTGAAGGCCTGGCAGCGATGGCACTGCGCAGGCCCCTTCTTGCTCCTCCAGGCTTCTATTTTCACACCCGGCATGTAGAGCAGTTCGGTTATATTGAATATACCGGGCATGAGTTCCGGGGTGTTAGCAAGTATCGCAAAGAAGACACACCCCGGTCTCCCCTTCCTTGCTTTGATGGGGCGGACGTACTCGACTGTATAGCCGAGCTCCGCCAAGGCTTCTGAGATCTCCTCCGGAGTCGTAGTCGTCGGCAGCCCCCTGATGGCCACCTTCTTGCTCTTTTCACCTGGTAGAGCGTATGAGTACCAGGATAAGGTCTGGCTCTTCTCTAGCTCGGAGAGGTACCGCTGTACTATGCGGTACTCGTCCTCCGAGCTAGGTGTAAATCTAACGCCTCGGCCAAAGGGGCGGGCGTTAGGGGCGTGTCCAATTAGGTCCTTGAGTGCGCGAAAGTGAGTCGCCCAGTTGGGGAACACTTCGACAACCAGTGGCGGCAATCTTGGTTTCGCTGGCGGAGCGGGAGGACCGGCAGCGGGCGTCGTTGTTTGGCTTGGGCCGGCGCGCAGAGCGTCGGCAAATGTAACCGTAGCGGAGTCACTAGTGGTAGTAGTGGTAGTGGGTTCGCTAGTGGAGGCTGTCGTGGCTACTGCAGGGCCGGGGAAGACGGCCTGAGCGCTTGTAGTGACGGTGTCTAAGTTGCGCGCCTCGCGGGCGCGTACGCGAGGGTCGCGAGCGAGGGCTCCTGGGCGCGGCGCGGCGCAGAGCCTCTTCGGTGCTTCCATCTCGCTTGTTTCGTCCGACGGCCTAGGTCTGCGAACGGGTGTCATCTGTGTAAAGGGGCCCGGAGATGGCCCCGTGTGCATGGGCTCCTGTCCGCAGGCGCGGTCTAGTGCCCTGCCCTTGTCCATGAGAAACATAGAAATATGTTGCATCAGGGACCGGGAGAGCATTCCGCGCCTCTGTAGCTCGGCCACGGCTATCATGTCCGAGTTTAATAGAGACTGCGGCGAGAGCTCGTCGTCTAAGCGCGGTGGCGCAGATGGGGACCTTTTAGGTCCGGTTTCAGATTTGGCGGCTGGGCGAGAGGCCCGCTGCGGTGTCATGTCCTGTGATAGTTGCGGAGGCGTGCCACGGCCCGCTAGAGGGGCGGGTGACACGGTCGGCGAAGGGCCGGAAACGCCGACAGGAAGCGCGGTAACATCACGCGCCTGTGGCGTCCGGCGATCCTCTTCGGCGTGTGTCCTCGACGCAGTGGATGTCTTCTTGGAGGCTGTGAGGGCCTCGGCCTCTCGTACCGGGAGTCGTGAACTCCGGTGCGAAAAGGGGGCCGGGCTTCTCTTGGTCGTCGTGCGTTGTGGCAAAGAGGGCGGAGCTTGTTCCGCCCCTTGACCTATTTCAGACAATAGTGGTCGATTGCCTGAGCGAGATCGCTCTCGGCTAGGCGAACCACTACGATCCGACATGTCGGGTGAGATCGGCTAAGCTTCGTGCCCACGCTCAACAGCCATTGGCCGATGCATCGTCGTCGGTCGGGTGAGTCCGACCGACTTCGGAATCGGCCACAAAGTCTCGGAGGGGGCGACGCGCAGGGCGGCGCGGGGTCAGCACTACCGCACAGCGGCGGAGGGGATCTCAGCGGCTATTTAATAATTAAAGAGCGCTGAAATCGCTATTTATGTTGGAGGGCTCGTATTGAGTAGATCACACACAAGATGGCGTATGAAGTACAGGGTGGGCAAGCTATCCAGGTGACTGTGTGCCTGTCCGTGGACGAAATCCGTCCGTATAGGCCGCACTTGTGGACGCACAAACGCTCACGACGTACGCCATCTTTTTTGACGGAATCGACCAATCAGGACGCCGTACGAGTCACGAGAGGGGGGGGGGGAGAGGTTCACGGGAGGTGAGGGAGGAGGGGAGGGGGCAGCCCCCCCCCCCCCCCCCCCCCCTCCCGTCCCGCCTCCCAGCAAGTGGCATGCGTTATGCGGAATACAGACGAATTCATACCATACATACATGAACAAAATTTACACTAATTCCTATTAGACAATTTGTAAATTATTATCTTTTATTTATTTATTTATTTGTTTTTATATTTTATTTATTTATTTATTTATTTTATTATTATTATTATTATCATCATCCCATTACTATGGATGATATGTCACGTATTTAGTGGGTTATCTGTTTAAGAATGATAGATAGATAGATATATTGTACGTTGTGTGTTTGATAATAGATTATATGATTTAGAGAGAGACGTCTCGCAAGATGAAACTTTCTATGCGCTAATCTGGTCAGCAAGCTTCCACGGAAATATTTTGTGGCCCTGAAAAGGGCCTTTTAATTAATTATAAAGAAAAAACATTCAAACACATCACACGCAGGACACACGCACAAAATGGAATGCACACGCACGTGTGCGTGCGTGTACACACACACACTCTGGTCGTAGTCGTTGTCGTGTGAGAGAGAATTAAGCTTTCTTCTCGGTCTTCTTGGGCAAGAGGACTGCCTGGATGTTGGGCAGTACACCGCCCTGCGCGATCGTAACTCCCGAGAGCAACTTGTTCAACTCCTCGTCGTTACGGATCGCCAATTGGAGATGCCTTGGGATAATTCTGGTCTTCTTGTTGTCACGAGCGGCGTTGCCGGCCAACTCGAGCACTTCGGCGGCCAGATATTCCATCACGGCGGCCAGGTAGACCGGTGCTCCGGCACCCACGCGTTCGGCGTAGTTCCCCTTTCTCAGAAGTCTGTGTATACGACCCACGGGAAACTGAAGTCCGGCACGATTGGAACGAGACTTTGCCTTTCCCTTCACTTTGCCACCTTTACCGCGACCCGACATGATGATGCACGCGAAGTATTAAACTTTTAACGACAATGTATAAAAATAGAAGATAACCGCGCGGAGAGAGAGCGCACTCGTAACGAACGCTCTTCAGGTTTGAATAGGAATTAAGCGGACGTTCTAAAAATTTCCATTTTTATAGTTTGAAGGGATCATTGCGCGCATAAATGGTGGGGACGTGAACGAGCATCGCCGCAAGCGACGGTGCACGAGGATAGCCGACGATCGCCGAATCGTTTTGTTTTCTTATAACTTTATTTATTTAAAAATAATAAATAAATAAATATATATTAAAAACATCATCATTTTTTTTTTTTTTTTTTTTATCAATTGACTACACTATATTAAGTCCAAGTAGATAAATGTGTGGGTGTCTTAGATAGTTCGATGCCTAATACTAATGTTTACTAATAAGACTTATCGTATTTGTAACTGAATAATTTGAAGTTTCTGTTTAATGCTTTCCAGAGTGACGGAGAGAGAGGCGTGTGAAGAGAGATTCGAATAGAGGAGATGGAACAGGATTGTATGCCACGTGTCCGATAGGTTAGTTCGTGTAATTATTTATTATTTATTTTATTTACTTGTAACTTGAAAGTGAGACGACTTCTCGTCGATGAAACTTCACCACCGATCGTATGATATGTAATATGTTATTACTATTACAACTACTACTACTGCTCGGTGTGTATTTAGAAACATTTGTTAGCCCTGAAAAGGGCTTTTTGTGTCGTGCTCTCTATTAGAGATGCACATTCCGTAGCGCGTTCTGTCGCCGTCACGCACACACACATGATTTGTGCGAGTGTGGGTTATTTAACGTTCATTTAGCGACGCACACTTGTTATTTTATTCACTTTTTTGGCGTGGCGGACGCGGCTTTTTTCGCGGCCGGCTTCGACCTGGGCGTGACGGCCTTCTTCGGCTTGGGCGCTTTTGGTTTCTTGGTCGGCGGTTTGGCAGTCTTCTTCGCCTTCGAAGCGGCGCCGCCCTTCGCTTTAGAGGCGGAGGACGAGGCGGCGGCGGCGGCGGAGGCCTTCTTTGCGGCTGCGGCGGACGGTGCGGGCTTCTTCTTCGCGGCGGCCGCCTTCTTGTCCTTCACGGACGCTTTAGCTTTGGACTTGGACGGCGAGGACGGCGCGGCGGCGGCTGCCGAGGCGGCGGCCCCCTTCTTTCCCCCCCTGCCGCCGGCGGACGAAGCCGCCGCTGCGGCTCCCGACGCCTTCTTCGACCTGGACGAGGCGGCGGCGGACGACGCGCCAGACGCGGCGGCGGAGGACGCCTTCCCGGCGCCGCCGCCGGCCGCCGCCTGCTTGCTCTTCGAAGCGGACGACTTGGATTCGAGCTTGAAACTGCCCGAAGCGCCCTTGCCCTTGGTCTGTATCAGCGCGCCGGACTCGACGGCGCTCTTTAGATATTTTCTGATGAACGGGGCCAACTTCTCGGCGTCCACTTGGTACTGGGCCGCTATGTACTTCTTGATCGCCTGCAGAGACGAACCGCTGCGCTCCTTGAGCTCCTTGATGGCGCTGTTGACCATCTCGGAAGTCTTAGGGTGGGTCGGTTTCGCCTTCGGCTTCTTGGCTGCGGCGCCGCCGGCGCCCGCCGATTTCGGTTTCTTCGCCGGCGTGGCGGGTGCGGGAGATTCGGATGCTACTGCAGCGTCGGCCATTTTATTACTACAATTATTTATGTATGCTCAATACTATAAACACGCACACAAACAAACACCACACTACACACGATCGCTCACAAAGAAAACGAGAGACTGTTCTGTACGGAGGCGACGCGAGGAGTATAGTTTATATATATATCGACGACTACTACGTTGTACGATACTGCCGTGGCAGAGGTCGCTAGTGGCAGTAAGAGCGGTAGCGATACCGTGACGAGAGCCGCGGTGTCGCTAGACGTTTTCTCGTACGAACGCTTATGACTTTTCACTAACATGCGTCCAGAAAATTGTGATTTTTTCACTTTATGAGGCGCCGGGACGGACCCGCCGCCCGTACGGACCCAGTCCGTGAACCTGCCCACCGGCCGGCGAGCCGACTCGCATCGCACGCGGCGATTCGGTGGAAATACGAGCCGTCGAATTCGTCGAGGTGCCACGTGCGTACCTCCGGTCGAGTTGAAAATTAATTTTTCTCTATAAAATTCTAATGAAACCTTAATGCAATTCGACAGATCGGAAGCGAGGAATATCCGCCAGCCGGTAGACATCGAACGGTCGCCGTGCGACCGTCCGTCGACCCCCTGGAGGAGCTCCAAGTGGAGCCTCGTAAAACACCCGATGCCCTAGCAGAGAGACGACGGCCGCCGTTGTCGAGTACACCGAGTGTGTTTGCAGGGTGAGTGTGCAATAGATGTATTATGATACACATTTTTTTAATTTCAATGTATTTTATTATATATCGTTCTTTTTTATTTATTAATTTAGTTTTATTTATTTATTTTTTTTTTCCTTCACTATATATAAATTCAATATTCAACATGAACATAATTACGATGAGACGATCATCATGAACGATAATAATATTCATACTCTCATCGTCCCTTCTCTCATAATATATTATAACCTATCGAAATAGAGATCGACAGACCGTCCGTGACCGCCGCACGAAGTACGTTTATACTACTTATTATTATTTATGTTCAATGAGTTATCAAAATTACATGGATAGATCAACTCTTCTTATTCGACCACCGTCGTTTGTTAGTCTCATAGTATGTATATGTTCGTACATTGTAACAAACAATATGTCAATTGAACCATGTGTTGTACTTTTGTTGTATATAAAAAAATTTAATATAATATATAAGAAAACATAAATAGTTTTTATTTATTTTTCTTTTTCTTTTTTAAATATCTTACATGGTGGGCATTATTTTCATACAAATACGTACGTTATATATATATATAACGATATATATATATATATATATATATATATATATATATATATATATATATATATATATATATATATATATATATATATATATATATATATATATATATATAATGATGGAGACGTCGTGCTTGCGTTCAGAAACTTTTTTCTTTTTAATACTGAAACTTGTGCGGCCCTGAAAAGGGCCTTTTTTTAATTTCTTCACAACCGCAACGCGGACATGCCAAGTCACATGCGGACGACCCACACCACACACCACCACCACCACACTTCGCCCGGGCGCCATAAGGAGACCGGTCGGGAGAGAGCAGATCATGATGGAGATGTGAACACGATCACACTGAACTCATTCTCACTATCACTACCATCGCCGCCGGTTTCACAGTGAACGATGACGACGCCGATGATGATGATGATGATGGTGGTGATGTGGGTGGCACACACACACAAACGGTGGTGACGAGGGCGTCCAGCGCCACGGTGTGAAGAATGTCACGCGCAGTTTGCTGCTTGCACACTGCACACTTCTTAGCCGCCGAAACCGTAGAGGGTGCGCCCCTGTCGCTTCAGGGCGTACACGACGTCCATGGCGGTGACGGTCTTCCTCTTGGCGTGCTCCGTGTACGTGACTGCGTCGCGAATCACGTTCTCGAGGAACACCTTCAACACGCCGCGAGTCTCCTCGTATATCAGGCCGGATATACGTTTGACGCCGCCCCTGCGGGCGAGACGACGGATCGCCGGCTTCGTGATGCCCTGGATGTTATCGCGCAACACTTTCCTGTGACGCTTCGCTCCACCTTTCCCCAAACCCTTTCCACCTTTACCGCGACCGGTCATGATGAGGATGCACTTGTATTACTCTTCTCTCGCAAGCGTGGCAGGGAGACGTGCTGCTCCCAACGTGTAGCTGTAACTTGTGTTAAAAAACGGAAGGAATTCTGACATCCTACTCCCCTTTGAAGGGGAGCGGGGAAACGGCTCCAAGGCGTAAGCCCCTTGGCCGTGGTATCACTCGGCACCCATAACTATGGGTGCGTCTGTAGGGAGGGCTTATAGCCCATTTGGTAAAAGTACCTGCTTGAATGCTGGTACTGGGAGGGGGGGGATGTCTAGGAAGGAAGAGCAGTAGCCACCTGGGCGGTCAGCCCAGCCGGGTGAGACCCTCGGTTTCCCGGGGGAGGCCCAGCTTAGGCGACCAGCGACCATGGTGGCAGCTCAGGAGTCGGGATTAGGAGGGGGAAGAAGATCCCTTGGAAGACGACGTTTCGCGTCCGGCGGTCGAGTGTGCCAAGGAGCGATATTCTGAAGATGCAGGTGGTCCGAGACATCGGCACGGCGAAAGGCGTTAGCCGCCAGCCGGCCGATGTGGTCCTCCAGGCTTTCCATCTTCAAGTCGCGCTGCAATGTGCGGTTGCGGACGAAGTATGGAGCCTGGGTAACACGCCGAAGGGCGATGTTTTGGACCACCTGCAGGATGCTCTTTTGATTGGGACTCGCTAAGGCGTACCAGGACGGCGCGGCGTACGTGAGGTGCGGTCTCACGTACGCCTTGTAGAGGGAGAGCTTCGTCTTCAAGGGGAGCTTCGATCGGAATAGGGGACGCAGCAGGTAGAGGGCTACTCTCGCTGCGTTGGCTGCCTTCTTTACCTGTCTCGTCATCGTGAGCCCTCTGTCTATCACGACGCCAAGGTAAGTTGCTGTCTTGGTCCAGGGGACCTGCTGACCCAGCAGGCTGAGCGGAGGAGGCCTTCTCAGGTTGCGCCCGAAGGTGATTGCCTGAGTTTTGGTAACGTTCAGGGCGAGCCTCCACTCCGCCAGCCAATTCGGCAGCAGGTCGAGCGCTCGCTGGAGCTTCTTGGCGGCGTGAGTCGTGTTTAGGGACTTCGAGAGCAGGGCGACATCGTCAGCGTAGAGCGCCAACAGAGTGTCCTGCTGCGTGGGAATGTCGTCGGTGTACAGTGCGTAGAGCACCGGGGACAGCATACTGCCCTGTGGAACACCAGCGACGATGGGGTGGCAGCTTGACGTTACGTTCTCCACCCTCACCGTAAAAGTTCTGCCGTGGAGGTAGTCGGCGAGGACAACCGCAACATGGTGCGGGATGCCTGCTCTGAGCGCCTTGTGTAGGAGCCCTGGGTGCCAGACGCGGTCAAACGCGCTGGCGACGTCCAAGAAGGCTGCTACTACACCTTCTTTCTTGTTTAGGGCGGCTGCGGTAAAGTGCAGCACTCTAGCCAGCTGCAGCGTGGTGGAGTGTCCGGAGCGGAAGCCAAACTGTTCGTGTCGCGGATGAAAGTGCGACTGTAGAAGCGGCAGGAAAAGCTTCTCGAACAGTTTGGCTACCGAACTAAGAAGGGTTATCGGCCGGTACCCTTCCGGACGCCTCGGGTTCTTATGGGCCTTGGGCAGCATAATTACTAGGCCCTCCTTCCAGGCTTGGGGAAAGTGTCCAAGACGAAGGATGGCGCTAAATAGCTTGGCGAGTGCCGCGATGGTCCTCATCGGCAGATGTCTGAGGGCCCCATTGGTGATGCCGTCTTTCCCTGGGGCCTTGTTGATCTTGAGTCTGCCGATGGCTTTCTTCACCGCAGCCGGGGAGAAGAAAGGTATCAGAGCAGGTGGTTGGGGCGGTGTGGCTAAGGCTGACCGCACATCGGCTTCAAGTAAGGCGTGGGCTGCTGGCCTCTCACTTGGGTTGGGTTGGAATTGACCCACCAGGTGATTGGCCAGTATCTCTGCCCTCTCCTCGGCAGAAAAACGAAGAGAGCCGTCAGGATGATAGAGGGGTTGGGTTGCCGGCCTCTTTTTAGTTAATTGGCGGCATAGGCGGTTCAGAGAGGGCTGGTCTTCACTGGCCCTTTCTATCCGCTTCTCCCAAACGTCGGCGTACGTGTCAAGGAGCGCCGCCCGTATGCGCTCCTTGAGCTGATTGAGCCTCGTCTTCAGAGTGGGGTCCCTGGTACGCTGCCATTCTGAACGGAGCCTCCTCTTCCGCTCGATGAGGGTGCGTATTTGTCCGGGGATGGGTGGCCTGCTGCGTGGGTGTGAGGGATCAGTTGCTTCTCGCATGGATTCCTGAATTGAGGACGTCAGTCTCTCAGCTAAGCGGTCGATGCTGGTGGGCTCAGTGAGTGGCTCAGAAGTCAGCGGCGGCTGAGCTTGGAGCAGGGTCTCGAACCGTTCCCAGGAGATCCGCCTTCTGGGTTGAAGGCCTCTGGCCAACGCCAGCCTGCCTGAGAGAGTAACCAGGACAGGCTGGTGATCAGACCCGAAGGAGTCCGGGAGCGTCTCGAGAGCCATGGCGTCAAGGCCTCTGTGCACCACCAGATCGATGGTGGTAGGCTGATGGGAGCTCACAGGAGAGAAGTGAGTGGGCTCGTCAGGCCCTGACACCTCGTAACCTCGTCGCAGTGCGTCTTGATAGAGACGACGTCCTGTGGTGCAGGCGTGTTGGCATCTCCAGGCAGGGTGCTTGGCATTCCAATCCCCGGCAGCCAAAATCGGAGTTGCACCCTCCATGATCTTCTGCAGATCCGAGATCTTAAGGCTCTGCGTACCCGGGCGATAAATGGCGTAAATACGCATGGCGGAGTCATTTAGGCAGGTCTCGATACCCAGAGACTGAAACGACTGGGTATCGAGATCGGGCAGCTGTCGGAAGACCAGATCCCGACGCACTGCGACCAGAAGCCCCCGGAAAGAATGGGGGCTGTCCAGCCGCAGTACGTGGAACCCTGGGATATTGACGCTGTCGGACGGGTGCAAGTGCGTCTCATTAATGAGGGCCACAGCAGCCCCCTCCTGGTGCAGGAGCACTCGGAGGAACGGAAGCTTCCTCCTGAGTCCCGCGGCGTTCCAAAACAGGATCTTAAGTTGCTCAGGCATTGAGGAGCAGTTCTGTCATGCCTTTTAAGACACAAGAAGAGCCGGCCGATGTGGTCCTCCAGGCTCTCGAGCTTCAAGTCGCGGTGCAGAGCTGCGTTGCGGAGGAAGCGAGGGGCCTGGGGCACTCGCCTTAGGGCGAGGTTCTGGGCCGCATGCAGGGTCTTCTTTCGTTGTTGTGTCAGTAGAGCGTACCAAGCGGGAGCGGCATACGTGAGGTGAGGTCTCACGTATGTTTTGTATAGGCTGAGCTTGGTACGAAGAGGAAGCTTCGAGTTGAAAAGGGGGCGGAGCAAGTTAATCGCTACCTTCCCCGCGTTGGCGGCTTTCTTAACTTGATGCAGCATCTTGATTTTTCTGTCGATAACGACGCCGAGGTAGGTCACGCGCGGACTCCAGGGGACCTGTTCACCCTGCAGGCTGGGCGGAGGAGGCAGTCTCTGTTGAGATCCGAAGATGATTGTCTGAGTTTTTGCGACGTTCAGTGAGATTCCCCACCCCGCCAGCCAGTTCGGCAGTAGGTCAAGCGCGCGCTGGAGCTTGATTGCGGCGTGGTCTCGGCTGATAGATCTTGATAGCAGGGCGATGTCATCGGCGTAGAGCGCCAACATCGCGTCCTGCGTCACTGGGATGTCATCAGTGTAGAGCGCGTAGAGCGCTGGGGAAAGGGAGCTTCCTTGCGGTACCCCGGCCGTGATGGGGTGGCTGCTAGAAATCGCACTCTCCACCCTCACGGAGAAGGTCCTGCCGCTCAGGAAATGGGCGAGGACACGTACGATACAGGGCGGAGCTCCTGTTTTCAGCACCTTGTAGAGGAGCCCCGGATGCCAGACGCGGTCGAAGGCGCTGGCTATGTCAAGGAAGGCTGCAACGGCACTCTCCTTCCTGTTAGCTGCTGCGGCGACATAGTGCAGCACCCTGGCCACTTGCAGTGTGGTCGAGTGCTCGCTGCGGAAGCCAAACTGCTCGTGTCGCGGTTGGAAGTGCGACATGAGGAGTGGTAGTACTAACCTCTCGAACAGCTTGGCCACCGAGCTAAGAAGCGTGATTGGCCTGTAACCGTCAGGGCGTCTCAGGTCCTTTCCAGGTTTGGGTAGCAGGATGACCAGACCCTCCTTCCACGCCCGGGGAAAGTATCCCACGCGTAGGATAGCGCTGAAGAGCCTGGTCAAAGCTGCGACAGTCTTCATGGGCAGACGGCGTAGAGCGCTATTTGTAATCCCGTCTAAGCCCGGGGCCTTTTTGGGTTTCAGCCTCCCTATGGCCTTCTTAACGGCAGTCGGCGTGAAGAACGGCGTTGATGTTAGTGAAGAGCATGGCGGAGAGGTCAGCGCTTCGATCACTTCTCTCTGGATTGTCATGTGTCGTTCTGGCTGCAGACTCGGGTTTGGCTTAAATTGCGTCTCCAAATAACTCGCTAAGATGTCGGCTCTATCTTCCGCGGAGTAGCGCAGAGAGCCGTCGGTGTGGAATAACGGCTGGACTGCGGGCCTCTTTTTTGTAAGCTGGCGGGAGAGCCGGGTCAGAGAGGCTACGTCTTCACTAGCGTCGTCAATCCGGCGTTCCCACGCGTCGGTTGCCAAATCAGAGAGCGCCACCCGGATACGCTCGATGATTTTATTGAGCCGGGTTTTAAGGGCAGGATCCCGGGAGGACTGCCAATCCGAGCGGATCCTCCTCTTCCGCTGGATTAGCGCCCGTATTTTCCACGGGATCGGCGGCCGGCTGTATTGTTTAAGCGGGGTTGTAGCGGCCCGCATTGCTTCTTGTATAGAGCTTGTAAGCTCTCCCTCCAGTTGGTCGATACTGGCGGGATTTGTGAGAGGCACTGAAGTCGAGGGGTGCCGCAGGTGCTGGAGGTGCTCCTCGAACTGAACCCAGGAAATCCGCTTCCTAGACGCTGGGTTTTTCGCCGTGGTTAACTGCCCCGTGACTGTGGCGGGGACCGGCGAATGTTACGAGCTATATGCGTCTGGTAGAGTCTCTAGGTCTAGTGCGGCTAAGCCCTTATGTACCACCAGATCGATGGTAGAGGGCAGATTGTTTGGATTAGCCGAGTAGTGCGTCGCTGAGTCGGGACCCGATACTTCGTAATCTTGCCGGGTAGAGTCGTTGAAGAGGCGCCTTCCACTGGAGCATGCGTAGTGGCCCCTCCAAGCGGGGTGGTGTGCGTTCCAGTCCCCGGCCGCCAGCGTTGGGGTAGAGCCGCTCAGGAGACCGCGGACTTCGCTGACGTCCAGAGAACTGGAACCCGGGCGGTACACCGCGTAGATCCGCAATGGTTTGGCATCATGGTGAATCTCGACGCCCAGAGACTGGAACGACTGGGCGTCGAGGTCTGGCAGCTGACGAAAAATAATGTTCCTCCGGATAGCCACTAACAGCCCCCTCATTGGAGTCGCCGAGGGGGTGTCGAGTCGCAGTACGTGGTAACCGGGTAAGCTTGCTGTGAGCGCTGGATGTAAGTGCGTTTCGTTAATCAGCGCAACGTCGACTCTATGTTCTTGCAGGAGGAGGCGGAGAAAAGGAAACCTCCGTCTCAGTCCTGCGGCGTTCCAGTAGAGAACTCTTAGATTATCCATTGATGAGGTTGGTCATGGCTTCTAATATACTCTGTACAGGGTCTTTGCCACCCTTCAGAGCGGCGAGTACCTCCTTCAGGGTGTCAATGGCCCTGTCGATGGTAACCTGGGCCGGCTGTGTAGAGCTGGCCGAGTGCATCTTCTTTACGCCGGCGATAGGGGCCGAAGTATTTGTTTGAGGGGCGGATGTGGGAGGGGCCGCCTTAGCGCCCTCCTTGTTTTTACCCCGCTTCCCGCTTCGCTTCTTATTTCTCCTGCCACCCCTTATAGTTGCGGGGTTGGCTGGAGCCATCAGGCTGGTGGCCTGGGATTCAACTGCGACCATGTTGGCGCCTACTGGCGCGGCGCCGGCTCTGACACGACGCGAAGGCTCTAGTTGCGAGAGCGCAACCGTGCCGGCTCTCTTGTTTTTTGCTTCACGCCTGTACTGCGGGCACGCGGAATAGTTTGCCGGGTGCGCTCCGCCGCAGTTGGCGCAGGTGGCTGCGACCTCCAGGGGCCTTGGGCACTCGCGGGCGAGGTGCTCTTCCCCGCACCTCACACACGCTAAGCGCCGATGGCACCCATGGCTTGAGTGCCTGAAGGCCTGACAGCGATGACACTGCGCGGGCCCTTTTTTGCTCCTCCAAGCTTCTATCTTCACCCCCGGCATGTACAGGAGCTCGCTGACGTTGAATATGCCGGGCATGAGATCCGGGGTGTTAGCCAGGATTGCGAAAAATACGCACCCCGGCCTTCCTTTCCTAGCTTTTATAGGACGGACGTACTCAGCTGTATAGCCGAGCTCCGCTAAGGCTTCGGTAATTTCCTCAGGCGTCGTTGTAGTAGGTAGCCCCCTGATGGCTACCTTTTTGCTCTTTTCTCCGGGGAGAGCATATGAGTACCACGATAGTGGCTGGGTTGACTCCAGCTCGGTGAGGTACCGCTGTACAATGCGGTACTCGTCCTCCGAGCCGGGTGAAAATCTAACGCCTCGTCCGAAAGGGCGAGCGTTGGGGGCGTGGCCAATCCTCTCTTTGAGCGTCCGGAAGTGGGACGCCCAGTTGGGAAATACTTCCACTACTAGGGGTGGCATTCTAGGTTTTGCCGGCGCGGCGGTAGATCCCGCGGCGGGCGTCGTGGTGGCATTCTGGCTCGATCCAGCTCGCAGAGCATCGGCGAAAGTAGTCGAGTTCGTGGCTGGCTCGGTGGTTGCGGCAGGTGCGTTAGCGGCCGCTGTTGAAGCTGCTACAGGGCCGGGGAAGGCGGCCTGTGCGCTAGTGGCTGTGGCAGTCGTGTCCGGGTTGCGCGCTTCGCGCGCGCGCACGCGCGGGCCGCGCGCGAGGGCCCCTGGGCGCGGCGCGGCGCAGAGCCTCTTCGGTGCTTCCGTCTCGTTAGCGTCGTCCGAAGACCTAGGTCTACGAACGGGTGTCATCTGTATCAGGGGGCCCGGAGATGGCCCCGTGTGCATGGGCTCCTGCCCGCAGGCGCGGTCTAGTGCCCTGCCCTTGTCCATGAGAAACATAGAAATATGCTGCATCAGGGACCGGGAGAGCATTCCGCGCCTCTGTAGCTCGGCCACGGCTATCATGTCCGAGTTTAACAGTGACTGCGGCGAGAGCTCGTCGTCTAAGCGCGGTGGCGCAGATGGGGACCTTTTAGGTCCGGTTTCAGGTTTGGCGGCTGGGCGAGAGGCCCGCTGCGGTGTCATGTCCTGTGGTAGTTGCGGAGGCGTGCCACGGCCCGCTAGAGGGGCGGGTGACACGGTCGGCGAAGGGCCGGAAACGCCGACAGGACGCGCGGTAACATCACGCGCCTGCGGTGTCCGGCGATCCTCTTCGGCGTATGTCCTCGACGCAGTGGATGAAGTCTTCTTGGAGGCTGTGAGGGCCTCGGCCTCTCGTACCGGGAGTCGTGAACTCCGTTGCGAAAAGGGGGCCGGGCTTCTCTTGGTCGTCGTGCGTTGCGGCAAGGAGGGCGGAGCTTGTTCCGCCCCTTGACCTATTTCAGACAATAGTGGTCGATTGCCTGAGCGAGATCGCTCTCGGCTAGGCGAACCACTACGATCCGACATCTCGGGTGAGATCGGCTAAGCTTCGTGCCCACGCTCAATAGCCATTGGCCGATGCATCGTCGTCGGTCGGGTGAGTCCGACCGACTTCGGAATCGGCCACAAGGTCTCGGAGGGGGCGACGCGCAGGGCGGCGCGGGGTCAGCACTACCGCACAGCGGCGGAGGGGATCTCAGCGGCTATTTAATGATTAAAGAGCGCTGAAATCGCTATTTATGTTGGAGGGCTCGTATTGAGTAGATCACACAATATGGCGTATGAAGTACAGGGTGGGCAAGCTATCCTCTGCCTGTCCGTGGACGAAATCCGTCCGTATAGGCCGCACTTGTGGACGCACAAACGCTCACGACGTACGCCATCTTTTTTGACGGAATCGACCAATCAGGACGCCGTACGAGTCACGAGAGGGGGGGGGGGAGGTTCACGGGAGGTGAGGAAGGAGCGGAACCGCCACCCCCCCTCCCCCCTCGCGTCCCGCCTCCCGCCTCCCAGCAAGTGGCATGCGTTATGCGGAATACAGACGAATTCATACCATACATACATGAACAAAATGTACACTAATTCCTATTAGACAATTTGTAAATTATTATCTTTTATTTATTTATTTATTTGTTTTTATATTTTATTTATTTATTTTCTTATTTTTTTTTTTATTATTATTATCATCATCCCATTACTATGGATGATATGTCACGTATTTAGTGGGTTATCTGTTTAAGAATGATAGATAGATAGATATATTGTACGTTGTGTGTTTGATAATAGATTATATGATTTAGAGAGAGACGTCTCGCAAGATGAAACTTTCTATGCGCTAATCTGGTCAGCAAGCTTCCACGGAAATATTTTGTGGCCCTGAAAAGGGCCTTTTAATTAATTATAAAGAAAAAACATTCAAACACATCACACGCAGGACACACGCACAAAATGGAATGCACACGCACGTGTGCGTGCGTGTACACACACACACTCTGGTCGTAGTCGTTGTCGTGTGAGAGAGAATTAAGCTTTCTTCTCGGTCTTCTTGGGCAAGAGGACTGCCTGGATGTTGGGCAGTACACCGCCCTGCGCGATCGTAACTCCCGAGAGCAACTTGTTCAACTCCTCGTCGTTACGGATCGCCAATTGGAGATGCCTTGGGATAATTCTGGTCTTCTTGTTGTCACGAGCGGCGTTGCCGGCCAACTCGAGCACTTCGGCGGCCAGATATTCCATCACGGCGGCCAGGTAGACCGGTGCTCCGGCACCCACGCGTTCGGCGTAGTTCCCCTTTCTCAGAAGTCTGTGTATACGACCCACGGGAAACTGAAGTCCGGCACGATTGGAACGAGACTTTGCCTTTCCCTTCACTTTGCCACCTTTACCGCGACCCGACATGATGATGCACGCGAAGTATTAAACTTTTAACGACAATGTATAAAAATAAAAGATAACCGCGCGGAGAGAGAGCGCACTCGTAACGAACGCTCTTCAGGTTTGAATAGGAATTAAGCGGACGTTCTAAAAATTCACTTTTTTATAGTTTTAAGGGATCATTGCGCGCATATATGGTGGGGACGCGAACGAGCATCGCCGCAAGCGACGGTGCACGAGGATAGCCGACGATCGCCGAATCGTTTTGTTTTCTTATAACTTTATTTATTTAAAAATAATAAATAAATAAATATATATTAAAAACATCATCATTTTTTTTTTTTTTTTTTTTATCAATTGACTACACTATATTAAGTCCAAGTAGATAAATGTGTGGGTGTCTTAGATAGTTCGATGCCTAATACTAATGTTTACTAATAAGACTTATCGTATTTGTAACTGAATAATTTGAAGTTTCTGTTTAATGCTTTCCAGAGTGACGGAGAGAGAGGCGTGTGAAGAGAGATTCGAATAGAGGAGATGGAACAGGATTGTATGCCACGTGTCCGATAGGTTAGTTCGTGTAATTATTTATTATTTATTTTATTTACTTGTAACTTGAAAGTGAGACGACTTCTCGTCGATGAAACTTCACCACCGATCGTATGATATGTAATATGTTATTACTATTACAACTACTACTACTGCTCGGTGTGTATTTAGAAACATTTGTTAGCCCTGAAAAGGGCTTTTTGTGTCGTGCTCTCTATTAGAGATGCACATTCCGTAGCGCGTTCTGTCGCCGTCACGCACACACACATGATTTGTGCGAGTGTGGGTTATTTAACGTTCATTTAGCGACGCACACTTGTTATTTTATTCACTTTTTTGGCGTGGCGGACGCGGCTTTTTTCGCGGCCGGCTTCGACCTGGGCGTGACGGCCTTCTTCGGCTTGGGCGCTTTTGGTTTCTTGGTCGGCGGTTTGGCAGTCTTCTTCGCCTTCGAAGCGGCGCCGCCCTTCGCTTTAGAGGCGGAGGACGAGGCGGCGGCGGCGGCGGAGGCCTTCTTTGCGGCTGCGGCGGACGGTGCGGGCTTCTTCTTCGCGGCGGCCGCCTTCTTGTCCTTCACGGACGCTTTAGCTTTGGACTTGGACGGCGAGGACGGCGCGGCGGCGGCTGCCGAGGCGGCGGCCCCCTTCTTTCCCCCCCTGCCGCCGGCGGACGAAGCCGCCGCTGCGGCTCCCGACGCCTTCTTCGACCTGGACGAGGCGGCGGCGGACGACGCGCCAGACGCGGCGGCGGAGGACGCCTTCCCGGCGCCGCCGCCGGCCGCCGCCTGCTTGCTCTTCGAAGCGGACGACTTGGATTCGAGCTTGAAACTGCCCGAAGCGCCCTTGCCCTTGGTCTGTATCAGCGCGCCGGACTCGACGGCGCTCTTTAGATATTTTCTGATGAACGGGGCCAACTTCTCGGCGTCCACTTGGTACTGGGCCGCTATGTACTTCTTGATCGCCTGCAGAGACGAACCGCTGCGCTCCTTGAGCTCCTTGATGGCGCTGTTGACCATCTCGGAAGTCTTAGGGTGGGTCGGTTTCGCCTTCGGCTTCTTGGCTGCGGCGCCGCCGGCGCCCGCCGATTTCGGTTTCTTCGCCGGCGTGGCGGGTGCGGGAGATTCGGATGCTACTGCAGCGTCGGCCATTTTATTACTACAATTATTTATGTATGCTCAATACTATAAACACGCACACAAACAAACACCACACTACACACGATCGCTCACAAAGAAAACGAGAGACTGTTCTGTACGGAGGCGACGCGAGGAGTATAGTTTATATATATATCGACGACTACTACGTTGTACGATACTGCCGTGGCAGAGGTCGCTAGTGGCAGTAAGAGCGGTAGCGATACCGTGACGAGAGCCGCGGTGTCGCTAGACGTTTTCTCGTACGAACGCTTATGACTTTTCACTAACATGCGTCCAGAAAATTGTGATTTTTTCACTTTATGAGGCGCCGGGACGGACCCGCCGCCCGTACGGACCCAGTCCGTGAACCTGCCCACCGGCCGGCGAGCCGACTCGCATCGCACGCGGCGATTCGGTGGAAATACGAGCCGTCGAATTCGTCGAGGTGCCACGTGCGTACCTCCGGTCGAGTTGAAAATTAATTTTTCTCTATAAAATTCTAATGAAACCTTAATGCAATTCGACAGATCGGAAGCGAGGAATATCCGCCAGCCGGTAGACATCGAACGGTCGCCGTGCGACCGTCCGTCGACCCCCTGGAGGAGCTCCAAGTGGAGCCTCGTAAAACACCCGATGCCCTAGCAGAGAGACGACGGCCGCCGTTGTCGAGTACACCGAGTGTGTTTGCAGGGTGAGTGTGCAATAGATGTATTATGATACACATTTTTTTAATTTCAATGTATTTTATTATATATCGTTCTTTTTTATTTATTAATTTAGTTTTATTTATTTATTTTTTTTTTCCTTCACTATATATAAATTCAATATTCAACATGAACATAATTACGATGAGACGATCATCATGAACGATAATAATATTCATACTCTCATCGTCCCTTCTCTCATAATATATTATAACCTATCGAAATAGAGATCGACAGACCGTCCGTGACCGCCGCACGAAGTACGTTTATACTACTTATTATTATTTATGTTCAATGAGTTATCAAAATTACATGGATAGATCAACTCTTCTTATTCGACCACCGTCGTTTGTTAGTCTCATAGTATGTATATGTTCGTACATTGTAACAAACAATATGTCAATTGAACCATGTGTTGTACTTTTGTTGTATATAAAAAAATTTAATATAATATATAAGAAAACATAAATAGTTTTTATTTATTTTTCTTTTTCTTTTTTAAATATCTTACATGGTGGGCATTATTTTCATACAAATACGTACGTTATATATATATATATATAACGATATATATATATATATATATATATATATATATATATATATATATATATATATATATATATATATATATATATAATGATGGAGACGTCGTGCTTGCGTTCAGAAACTTTTTTCTTTTTAATACTGAAACTTGTGCGGCCCTGAAAAGGGCCTTTTTTTAATTTCTTCACAACCGCAACGCGGACATGCCAAGTCACATGCGGACGACCCACACCACACACCACCACCACCACACTTCGCCCGGGCGCCATAAGGAGACCGGTCGGGAGAGAGCAGATCATGATGGAGATGTGAACACGATCACACTGAACTCATTCTCACTATCACTACCATCGCCGCCGGTTTCACAGTGAACGATGACGACGCCGATGATGATGATGATGATGGTGGTGATGTGGGTGGCACACACACACAAACGGTGGTGACGAGGGCGTCCAGCGCCACGGTGTGAAGAATGTCACGCGCAGTTTGCTGCTTGCACACTGCACACTTCTTAGCCGCCGAAACCGTAGAGGGTGCGCCCCTGTCGCTTCAGGGCGTACACGACGTCCATGGCGGTGACGGTCTTCCTCTTGGCGTGCTCCGTGTACGTGACTGCGTCGCGAATCACGTTCTCGAGGAACACCTTCAACACGCCGCGAGTCTCCTCGTATATCAGGCCGGATATACGTTTGACGCCGCCCCTGCGGGCGAGACGACGGATCGCCGGCTTCGTGATGCCCTGGATGTTATCGCGCAACACTTTCCTGTGACGCTTCGCTCCACCTTTCCCCAAACCCTTTCCACCTTTACCGCGACCGGTCATGATGAGGATGCACTTGTATTACTCTTCTCTCGCAAGCGTGGCAGGGAGACGTGCTGCTCCCAACGTGTAGCTGTAACTTGTGTTAAAAGACAGATTTCTTATTCGTCCTACTCTACCCTTTTCACAGGGGAGCTGGGAAACTGGCTTCAGGGCGTTGGCCCCTTTGCCGATGTGTCACGCGGCACTCATAAACATGAGTGCGTCATTGGGGCGGGCTTAAAGCCCTTTGTGTCGAGCACTTATTATAAGAAGTGCTGGGGGAGGGAGGCATAATGGGGTGAGCGGAAGCTGCCTGGGCGGTCTACCCAGCCAGGTGAGACCCACGGTTACCCGTGGGAGGCCCAGCTTAGGCGACCAGCGACCGAAGTAGCAGCTCAGGAATCTAGGTTGGGAGTGGAAGGAGATCTCTGGGGAGACGACGGTGTTGTCCAGCGTCAGGCGGTCTAGTATGCCACGGGGCGATGTTCTGTAGGTGCAGGTGGTCCGAAATATCAGCACGGCGGAACGCGTTGGACGCAAGCCGGCTGATATGATCCTCCAGGCTCTCTACCTTCAAGTCGCGCTGGATCGTTGAGTTGCGGACGAAGCGAGGAGCTTGGGTAACACGCCGGAGGGCGATGTTCTGGACCACCTGCAAGGTTTCTCGTAGACTGGGTCTCGTAAGAGCGTACCATGACGGGGCAGCATACGTGAGATGAGGCCTCACGTAAGTTTTATAGAGCGACAGCTTTGTTTTCAGAGGCAGTCTGGATCTAAGCAGTGGGCGCAACAGATGAAGGGCTACCCTGGCTGCGTTGGCGGCTTTCTTAACATGGGCCGTCATTGAGAGTCTTCGGTCCAGTATGACGCCCAGGTACGTGGCTTGGCTGGTCCAGGGGACCTGCTGGCCCTGTAGGCTGAGCGGAGGAGGCAATCTTCGGTGCCCGCCGAAGGAAATAATCTGCGTCTTCTCTATGTTAAGGGCGAGCCTCCACTCCGCCAGCCAATCAGGCAGCAGGTCGAGTGCTCGCTGGAGTTTGATGGCAGCATGTTCTGGGTTGAGGGACTTCGTCATAAGGGCCACGTCATCGGCGTAAAGTGCCAGTAGTGTGCCCTCCTGGATCGGGATGTCGTCGGTGTACATCGAGTACAGCAGCGGGGACAGTATGCTGCCCTGCGGAACGCCGGCTGTGATGGGGTGGCTGTTTGAAGTAACACTCTCCACCCTCACCGTAAATGTCCTGTCGCTGAGGTAACTGGCGAGGACGAGCGTTATGGGTAGTGGGATGCCAGCCCTGATGACCTTATGCAGGAGCCCAGGGTGCCAGACGCGGTCAAACGCGCTGGCGACGTCTAGGAAGGCTGCGACTGCACTCTCCTTCCTATTAGATGCGGCTGCGGCGAAATGCAACACTCTGGCCAGTTGCAGTGTTGTTGAATGTCCGGGGCGGAAGCCAAACTGTTCGTGTCGCGGCTGGAAGTGCGACTGTAGGAGCGGAAGCAGGAGCTTCTCGAACAGCTTGGCTACCGAACTGAGAAGGGTAATGGGCCGGTACCCTTCCGGACGCCTAGGGTTCTTGTGGGCTTTGGGCAGCATTATAACCAGGCCCTTCTTCCAAGCCTGGGGAAAGTAGCCCAACCGGAGGATGGCGCTATAGAGCCTGGTAAGTGCGGCCATGAACCGCATTGGCAGGTGTCGCAGGGCGCCGTTGGTGATCCCGTCTGCACCAGGGGCCTTGTTGATCTTAAGCTTCAGTATGGCCTTCCTTACTGAGGCTGGCGTGAAAAATGGCGTCGGGGCTGAGGAGTCAGGTGAAGCGGCCAGAGCTGATCGGACTTCGGCTTCCAGGTGTTCATGCTCGGCGGGTCTCACACTTGGATTAGGTCTGAACTGGCCCGCCAAGTGTTCCGCCAGTAGTTCTGCTCTCTCTGCGGCAGGAAAGCAGAGAGAGCCGTCAGGCTTGTACAGTGGGTGGGTAGCAGGCTTCCTCTTCGTGAGCTGGCGGCACATGCGGTTGAGTGAAGGCTGATCTTCACTGGCTCTGTCAATCCGCTTCCCCCAGGCGTCGGCATCGGCGTCCAACAACGCCGCTCGTATCCTGTCTTTAAGTCGATTGAGCGACGTTTTGAGGGCAGGATCCCTGGTGCGCTGCCATTCCTTCCGAGTCCTCCTTTTTCGTAGGATGAGGGCGCGTATGAAGTCCGGGATCGGGGGCCTCTGTCTTGGGTGCGGGAGGCTGGTCGCCTCGCGCATGGCTTCCTGCATTATTGAGGTCACCCTCTCCACCGCGCGGTCCACGCTGGTGGGATCGGAGAGTGGCTCTGATGTAGTGGGTTGCTTGGGCTGGAGGAGAGTCTCGAAGCATTCCCACGAGATCCGTCCTCTTAGTGCTAGGCCTCTAGCTAGGGCCAGCCTGCCTGAGATAGTGGCCAGGACAGGCTGGTGGTCGGATCCAAAGGAGTCCGGAAGCGTTTCGAGTGCCAGGGTGTCTAGGCCTCTGTGGACGACCAGGTCTATGGTAGAGGGTCGGTGGCTGCTGTGCGCGGAGAAGTGCGTCGGCGAACCGGCCCCAGCCCCCTCAATTCCCCGGCGCTGGGAGAGCTGGTAGATTCTTCGCCCGACAGGGCATGCGGAGAAGCAACGCCAAGCAGGGTGCTTGGCGTTCCAATCGCCCGCGGCCAGGGTTGGGACGGAACCGTCCATGAACCTACGCAGGTCGGCGGCGACGAAGCTCGGCGTGCACGGGCGGTAGATGGCGTAGATACGCAGCGTTGTGTCATTCAGGCAGGTCTCGACACCCAGCGACTGGAAGGACTGGATATCTTGGTCTGGCAGCTGTTGGAACACCAGGTCCCGGCGCACCGCGACTAGAAGCCCTCTATATGATTGAGGGTCGTCCAGCCGCAGCACGTGGTAGCCTGGTATGTTGGCGGAGTCAGAAGGATGCAGATGTGATTCATTAATTAGAGCCACATGGGCCTTTTCCTGTTGGAGCAGCACTCTCAGGAACGGGAGCCTCCTCTTGAGCCCCGCGGCGTTCCAATATATAATTCTGAACTCCTCAGACATTGCGCAGGAGTTGAGACATGCCTTCTAGCACACATTGTACAGGGTCACGACCCTCCCTCAAGGCAAAGAGTACCTCTTTGAGGGTGTCGATGGCCCTGTCAATGGCCTTATGGTCCGGCGGTGAGGTCCTGGCCGGTGCGGTCTTCTGAGCTGGAGCATTTACGGTCTTAGTGGCCGTCTGAGCTGCTGTTGTGGTCGAGGAGGGGGCTGCGCTGGCCTGCTCCGACTGCTTCCTCTTCTGCTTCTTCGTACTGCGCTTCTTAAGCCGTCTTCCCCTCTCGGTGGGAGGGTTGGCCTCAGCCATAAGATTCGGCGCGCCTGCGTCCGCGCCGACGGTGCTGGTTGTAACTGGCGGTGCTGCTCTGCCAGCATGTCTAGGCGCCAGCTGTGTCAGGGCCACGGTGCCCGCCCGCTTATTGCGCAGCTCTTTCTTAAATTGGGGGCAGGCAGTGTAGTTGGCGGGATGAGCACCGCCGCAATTCGCGCAAGTGGCGGGAGTCTCGAGCGGCCTGGGGCAGTCGCGCGCGAGGTGCTCTTCCCCGCACCTCACGCACGCCAGCCGCCGATGACACCCATGGCTGCTATGTCGGAAGGCCTGGCATCTGTGGCACTGCGCAGGCCCTCTTTTGCTGCGCCAGGCTTCTATCTTAATCCCGGGCATGTAGAGCAGCTCCGTCACCGCGTAGATGCCCGGGATCAGGTCCGGGGTGTTTGACAGAACCACGAAGAAGACGCAGCCCGGCCTGCCTATCCTCGCTCTGATTGGGCGGACGTACTCGGCTTGGTAGCCGAGCTCCGCCAGTGCGTCAGTTATTTCCTCAGGGGACGTCGTCGAAGGGAGACCTCGTATGGCCACCTTCCTACTCATCTCAGAAGGCAGCGCATACGAGAACCAAGATAAATTCTCCGTCTTCTCCAGCTCGGAGAGGTACCGCTGGATAACACGGTACTCATCCTCCGAGCCTGGGGTAAAGCGCACGCCTCGTCCGAAAGGGCGCGCGTTCGGAGCGTGTCCGAGGCGGTCTCTGAGCGCGCGGAAATGCGACGCCCAGTTTGGAAGGTCCTCCACTACAAGCGGCGGGTAGCGCGGTCTTGCGGGCTGCGGTGCGGCTGCTGGCGTTGTCGTCATCGTCGGTGTCATTGTTGGTGGAGCCTGCGCGGTTTGTGCGGCGCGGCTCGGGCCAGGGGCGCGTAGGGCGTCGGCAAATGTTACCGACGCATCCGTAGCACCCGGGGGATCAAGGTTCCCCAAGGTTCCCGCGAGGTTCCCTTCAGGTTCCCTCAGGTTCCTTTCAGGTCCCCTCAGGTTCCCTTCAGGTCCCCTTAGGTTCCCTTCAGGTCCCCTCAGGTTCCCTTTAGGTTCCCTCAGGTTCCCTAGGGTTCCCGGGGTTCCCAGGGGTCCTGGTGATGCTGCGATGGGCCTGGTGGGAAGTACAGGTCCAATTTCGGCTCTACTTGCGAGCCGAGGGTCTCTTCTTGCGCCAGGGTGCGGATGAGCGCAGGGCCTCTTGGCGTCTTCGGTCGGAGAGTCATTGTCGGAGGGCCTGGGCCTCCTGACGGGCGTCAGTGCTGGTGCTGGTGGTCCCTCGGTGGTGGCGGTGCTGGCGGCGCGCTCGAGCTCCCTTCCCTTATCATTAAGGAACATTGAAATATGCTGCAATAATGGTCGGGAGAGAGAGCCGCGCAACTCCAGCTCCGCCACGACCAGCATGTCAGAGTGGAGCTGCGTCATGGGAGACAACTCGACGTCCATGCGGGGAGGGGCGGAGGGGGACCTCTTCGGTCTGGCATCTTTAGCTGCGGCAACTGCGCGAGAGGCGCGCTGCGGTGTCACTTCAGTAGGGCGCGGGGGTGAACCCGCGGGGGGGGCGGTAATCTCCGCCGGCAAGGGGCCAGAATCCCCGGCAGGGCGCGCGGTAATATCGCGCGCCTGCGGAGATCGGCAGAACGCCTCGCCTGCGGAGGTGACCGCGGCGGAGGGGCCCGGGGGGGCGGCTGCGAAGGCTTCGGCTGTACGGCCCGGCGATGTCACCGGCATGCGGATGCTCCGGTACATAAACGGCGCGGGCACAGGGCTTCTTCGGCGTGGGGTACGCTGGGGGCGGGGGGGAGGTGCTTCATCTATCCCCTCGGCTGGTGCTGCTGGCAACTGTGGTCGCGGGCGCGAGCGAGATCGCTCTCGTCGCGGTCCGGTACGGCCACTCATCTCGACGCTGGTTCAATGCCCGCTCTCGGCAACCATCGGGCGGGCTCGTTGCTGGCCGGTGGAATCGACCAACTTCGGGCCCGTCCGGACGATCGGAGGGGCGCGACGCGCGGGCGTCGCGGAACTCGACTCGAGCGCACACGGGCGCTGGCGAAAATCAAGTAATATTTATTTATTAAATATTATTGAATTTCTTTAAAACTGCGTAAGGTTCGTGCCGGTGAGACGTCCGATCTCGACGGCGGGCAGGCGATCCCTAAAAAACGGGCGCCCGCGTTTCGTTATATATATACACTCACGTCGCCGAGCAGCTCTCGGCTCTGATCGGTTCCACTCGTTACTCGTCGTCGACGTGCGGGGGGCTTGTCAGATTTGCAAAAAAAAAAAAAAAAAAAGTAATAGATTTCTATTACGCATTATTATAATAATTATTATTATTATTTTGGTCTCACACGATTTATTTATTTATTTTTTTTTCTTTATTATTATTTCTCTCTCTCTCTCTCTCCAATATATGTCTCATATGCTGGGTGTATATAAGATCGTCCAATCCAATATTCAAATTCATCTAGTCTACATATATATTTTTTTATATATATATATATATATATATATATATATATATATATATATATATATATATATATATATATATATATATATATATATATATATATATATATATATATATATATATATATTTATTTATATATTTATTTTATGTGTGTCTGGATACGTATGCGTGCGTGCAAGTGTTTCTTTAATAGTAGTAATTGTGATGATATTCATAAAAATTTTTCGACACGATTCTTTGTACACGTATGAAACGACATTCTATTTAGACTTTAATGTCAGAACAATTTGTGGCCCTGAAAAGGGCCTTTTGGATGTATGATAATAATTATGTGTAATATTACACACACAAAAAACACACACACACACACAGCCCACAATAATAATAACACACGAACATCGCTTATCGCGTCGTGGTCGTCATGAATGCATGCATGCATGCATATTTATGTGTATGTATACACTGCGGAAGAAGGAGGAGAGCATTTTATGCACGTTCGCCTCTGATCCTGCGGGCGAGCTGGATGTCCTTGGGCATGATGGTGACGCGTTTCGCGTGGATAGCGCAGAGGTTGGTGTCCTCGAAGAGGCTCACCAGATACGCCTCGCTGGCCTCCTGGAGGGCCATCACGGCGGAGCTCTGGAATCGGAGGTCGGTCTTGAAGTCCTGCGCGATCTCGCGCACCAGACGCTGGAAGGGCAACTTGCGGATCAGGAGTTCGGTGCTCTTCTGGTAGCGACGGATCTCACGGAGGGCGACCGTGCCGGGCCTGTATCTGTGCGGCTTCTTCACGCCTCCGGTGGCCGGTGCGCTCTTGCGGGGGGCCTTGGTGGCGAGCTGCTTGCGGGGCGCTTTGCCACCGGTGGACTTGCGAGCGGTTTGCTTGGTACGAGCCATTTCTCTATCTCTTCAGACACGCACACACAACAACAACAACTGAATTGAACTGAACACGGAAAGTCTCTCGTCCGAAATGTCCCCACTTTTATAAAACCCTCATAGATATATACACGCGCGCGCGCGCGAGAGCGCGAAACGATCGTCTCTCTCTGTCTTTGCGCACGAGGATTGAGCGACTAAGAACGAACGAACGACGAAGCGGTCGGGCGTCGGGCGGTGAGACTGTGGTGAACCGGGAATCGAATCGAAGATCGAATGAAGCACGATAGAAAATATGGATGACTATGACTATAACGACAACAAGAAGAAGAAGAATAAGTAATAATAATAATAATAATAACAATGGGAAAATGAATAAGAAAAGAAAACAACAGTGGTGAAAATGATGAAATGAAATGCGGTGTATTATATATATTATATATATATAGTAGTCGGTTAGGAATGTATATATAATAATAATAATAATATGTGACACACATGAAATGAAATCAGAAATAGAAGGATTATAATAGCATAGATAAATTCCAGAGAGAGTAAAGTAGTTTTGATTAATTATTAATAATAATAATAATAATGTGTCGTTAGTTAATTGACCTTTCTTAGATTCAATTCAACCAAAAAAAAAAAAAAAAAAAAAATAACAAATCTATTGATTAGCTTAGCTTATGATTATGATGATGATGATGATCGGTAGTCATAATACAAAATCTGTGCGCATGCATCAACTTTTTGAGGGACAGACGTTTTCCGAGAAACTGTATATTTCAACGTGAATCATTTAGTGGCCCTGAAAAGGGCCTTTTTGTCTAGTTGCGGTGGCGGCGATGATGATGATGATGTTGTTGTTGTCGTCGTCGTCGTCGTGGTGGTCGTTGTTGATGCGTGTATTATATATAGTAAATATATATTAGCAAACACGCACACCACCACGACGCACACACATTAGCACACACAACACAACACAATACACGCACGCCGCCGCCGCCGCCGGAAGAATTCCTGTGAGCGCCTCACTTGGAGCTCGTGTACTTGGTGACGGCCTTGGTGCCTTCGCTGACGGCGTGCTTGGCCAACTCGCCGGGCAACAGGAGCCTCACGGAGGTCTGCACCTCCCTGGACGTGATCGTCGATCTCTTGTTGTAGTGGGCGAGGCGCGACGCCTCGGCGGCGATGCGCTCGAAGATGTCGTTCACGAACGAGTTCATGATGGACATGGCCTTGCTGGAGATTCTGGTGTCCGGATGGACCTGTTTGAGCACTTTGTAGATGTAGATGGCGTAGCTCTCCTTCCTCTTGTGCTTCTTCTTTTTCTTGTCCGATTTGGAGATGTTCTTCTGGGCCTTGCCAGATTTCTTGGCGGCCTTTCCGCTAGTCTTGGGTGGCATGTCTACTAATACTTTTTATTAGAGAGAGATATAAAGATACGAACACTCTGAGCGCAGAGGTGACTGTGTGCCTGTCCGTGGACGAAATCCGTCCGTATAGGCCGCACTTGTGGACGCACAAACGCTCACGACGTACGCCATCTTTTTTGACGGAATCGACCAATCAGGCCGCCGAACGAGTCACGAGAGGGGGGGGGAGAGGTTCACGGGAGGTGAGGAAGGAGCGGAACCGCCACCCGCCCCCCCCCCTCCCCCCTCGCGTCCCGCCTCCCAGCAAGTGGCATGCGTTATGCGGAATACAGACGAATTCATACCATACATACATGAACAAAATTTACACTAATTCCTATTAGACAATTTGTAAATTATTATCTTTTATTTATTTATTTATTTGTTTTTATATTTTATTTATTTATTTATTTATTTTATTATTATTATTATTATCATCATCCCATTACTATGGATGATATGTCACGTATTTAGTGGGTTATCTGTTTAAGAATGATAGATAGATAGATATATTGTACGTTGTGTGTTTGATAATAGATTATATGATTTAGAGAGAGACGTCTCGCAAGATGAAACTTTCTATGCGCTAATCTGGTCAGCAAGCTTCCACGGAAATATTTTGTGGCCCTGAAAAGGGCCTTTTAATTAATTATAAAGAAAAAACATTCAAACACATCACACGCAGGACACACGCACAAAATGGAATGCACACGCACGTGTGCGTGCGTGTACACACACACACTCTGGTCGTAGTCGTTGTCGTGTGAGAGAGAATTAAGCTTTCTTCTCGGTCTTCTTGGGCAAGAGGACTGCCTGGATGTTGGGCAGTACACCGCCCTGCGCGATCGTAACTCCCGAGAGCAACTTGTTCAACTCCTCGTCGTTACGGATCGCCAATTGGAGATGCCTTGGGATAATTCTGGTCTTCTTGTTGTCACGAGCGGCGTTGCCGGCCAACTCGAGCACTTCGGCGGCCAGATATTCCATCACGGCGGCCAGGTAGACCGGTGCTCCGGCACCCACGCGTTCGGCGTAGTTCCCCTTTCTCAGAAGTCTGTGTATACGACCCACGGGAAACTGAAGTCCGGCACGATTGGAACGAGACTTTGCCTTTCCCTTCACTTTGCCACCTTTACCGCGACCCGACATGATGATGCACGCGAAGTATTAAACTTTTAACGACAATGTATAAAAATAAAAGATAACCGCGCGGAGAGAGAGCGCACTCGTAACGAACGCTCTTCAGGTTTGAATAGGAATTAAGCGGACGTTCTAAAAATTCCATTTCCATTTCCATTTTCGAATGTGTAGTATGCTGTTGGCCCTATTGGCCTCTACAGCGTCACCGGGCTTTGGGAGGCCGAGCTTAAAGAGCTCTGACCTTAGCTATGGCGCCATCGAAGGCGCCAACAAATGAGATCACGGTGTCGCAAGGGCGTCTCCTGTGAGACTCGGACCGCGACTTGCGTACACCGTTTGTAGTGGGGGACTTTGCTTCGCTCAGTCCGAGCTAGGCCTACTGGGTAGGGCTCTTGATGCCCTATTGGAATTTTAATTGCGGGCTCCTCTCGCGCCTAGGCGCGATTGGGCCACAGAAAAACTGGGACCTCGTCTCCACCGGCGGGGACGGTGTATGTAGCGTGTGTGTGTGCGTCGGTGTGTAGTCCTACCTACATATCTAGCGTCGTTCGCTTTTGTGATGGGGTCAGCATCATCGGTTAGAATATCCCTGGGTCTTCGGGTCGGCCCCAAGCCCGGGCGTTTGACGTATGAGCACGCGTTTACTACCAGCGGGTTCGGATGTGTCGCGGCACTGTCGAAGTAACTGCTCGACAGCTTTCGACAGTGCTCTTTGACGGAGTCTATTTTAATGTCTCTGTGCAGATCGACGTTACGCATGTACCACGGCGCACCGGTGGCTATGCGTAAGAAACGGTTTTGTATTATTTGGAGTTTCCTTAGGTCAGTTTGTGCGAACACTACACTGGCGTAGGAGAAAATGGGTCTAACGCAAGTCTTGTAAATACGGATCTTATTCCGTAACGAAAGTTTGCTTTTAGAGCAGATGAGCGGATAAAGGCGACTGACTACGAAAGCTGCTTTGTTGCGAACGTAGGTGATATGATCTTTAAATGACAGTTTACTGTCGAGAATGACTCCTAGGTATTTGGCCTGAAGGGCCGCCGGAATTGTTTTGCCGAACAAACAGACACGACGCGCGTCGTCATTACGGCGAGCGGAGAAATGAACACACGAACTTTTATCGGGGTTGACCTCGATGCGCCATTTGGTGAGCCAGTCGCCTAATCGGTCCATGGCCGCTTGTAAGCGGTCGGCTATGTAGCCTGGGATGCGGCCGGAAGTGAAAATTGCGGTATCGTCCGCGAAAAGGGCGAGGTTTGTGCCACTCTGCCTAGGGATATCGTGGGTGTACAGGTTGTACAGAAGCGGGGATAGGATTGATCCTTGCGGAACTCCGGCCCTAATCTGCCTACTCGAGGAGAGGGTACCTTCGACCCTGTAGCGAAAGGAGCGGTTCGATAAATAGTTTCGTAAGATGTGCACGAGCCTATCTGGTATGTTAGCTTGTAAGAGCTTGAAAATTAATCCGTTATGCCAGACTTTATCGAACGCCTTGGCTATATCTAAGAAGACCGCCGCCGAGGTCAGCCTTCTGGATCGGATCAACAGGTATTCCGTGAGGCGGTGGACCTGGTGGACGCTGGAATGTTGGGCTCGAAAGCCGAATTGTTCGGGCGGGATGAGATTTTTAGCTGTTGTAACAGCCTGAAGTCGCACGAGAATAATACGCTCGTAAATTTTGCCCATTGAGCTGAGAAGGCTAATGGGGCGGTAACTTGACGGAGACGTACGTGGTTTACGTGGCTTGTGAATGCCTATGACTATGGCTTCCTTCCATTGATCGGGGAATGAGCACTCTCTGAGGAGTGTATTGAAAATTGCTACGAGTAGCGAAAGCAAATGGATCGGTAGGATTTTCAGGATCTTGTTCGTGATGCGATCGGATCCTGGGGCTTTTCTAGGTTTAAGGCCCTTGATTATGTCTTGGACTTCGTCAATGGAAGTGGGTCGGATGTAATCGCCTACTGGTGGTAACGGTGCCCATGTTTCAACTCGTGTGTCCACCGCGGCGACGTGATCTGGATCACACGGTTGTACCGAGGGAGAGCATTGGCTCTCTAGGTTATCCGCTAGGCATTCGGCCTTTTCTAGATCGTCTGAGGCTGTCGTTCCGTCCGGACGGATTAATGGCGGTATTTCTACTACGTTATCGTTTTTAAAGGATTTGGCTAGTTGCCAGAACGCTGTGTGCGACGGTGAAATTGTGGACAGTTTGTGATCCCAGTGTTCTTCTCTGAGGTCCGCGAACCGGGCTCGAACCAGTCTTTGGAGCCTCCAGAGTTCCCTACGGTTATCGGGCGAAGGAAAAGAATCGTGCGCCCTCGTGGCGATGTTCTTTTTCCTTATAAGTTTGCGAAGATCGCGCGGGATCTTGAAGAATCCATCGGGATTCGCCGTGATTTCCCTAGAACACTCGTCGAGAGTGTTCCCTAACCGGTTCGTTAAATCTACGATTGCCGCCTCGGCTACTTCCACGGAGTCGAGTCTGTCAGGTGAGTCAATGTCGGTAGTGTCTTCGTCGGGATTGCCTAGGCGTTCCGCGAACTTAGACCAGTCGGTAATTTTAATTTTAGACAAAGATGAGGGACTCTCAGGTCCTAATTTAACAATAACGGGTCTGTGGTCTGAGTCTAACTCTGGAATAACTTCGATAGAGCGCACCCTGAGAGCGATACGCTGCAGGATGGCTATATCGAGAATTTCTGGGCGGCCTATTAGCCCGAATCTAGTTGGTGTGTGGGGGATGAGGAGCTCGAATTGAGACGATGTTAAGTCTGCTATGTTTGCGAGCGTAGCTCCTGATCTGTTCGTTCTATTGCAATTCCATCTGGTGTTTTTACTATTGAGGTCCCCGGCTATAATAACCGAGTCCCCCATGCTAAATAATAATTTAAGGTCCTCTTCGAGTAAGTCCTTTGTAGGAGAGAGGTAGGTGGATGCAATAATTATTGGAGGGTGTCCAGTCATGTGAACCTGACATACCGATACTTCGATGTTAGTTAGCGTCGGCGGCGGAACGAGCGGGACGACGTGAAGCGTCTTTTTGTAAAAGATGACGGTGCCACCGAGGGCGCCGTCTCTGTCGTTTCTAATCGTGCGGTAATTTGCTATCTTGGGATCTCTGTTACAATTTCTCAGAAACGTTTCCTGTACTAAGAATAAATCTAAGTCTTTATTTTTAACGAAATCGCGGACTAGCCCCATTTGCGTGTTAAGGCCGTTAGCGTTAAAATAACCTATAATGAGAGAGCGCGGCTTGACTCGCGCGAGTCTTAAATCGGGCGCGTTAATTAAATTACTATTGCTGACCGCCATTTGAATTTAATAATTTTGCGTATTGAAACGCATGATTTTGGCGATTAGCCTCGTGTGTCGGCTAACCATTTGAATACGAGCTTGAGGAGCTCCGTCCGTGTTCCTAAGCCCTCCCGCGAGGGCTGCGATTTCATTCGCATCTAAAGTGTTTACGAATCCTAACACGAGCGCTATGTCGTCTTCCAAGGGGTCCGTCCCCTGGGGAGTCGCTTTCGGCATCGGTTGCCTAGGCGCGGTCCGAGGCGCTTGTGGATGAGGTCTCCTCGGTTGAGCCGTGGCTGCGTTTGCGATGGCAGCTGCTTGCGTCTCAGGGAGAGGCTTTTTCCACGCGTTTGCGGAAGGCAGTGGGGCCGGTACGTACGCTGCTTGAGGAGCGGCTGAAGGCCTGGCTGTCGGGTTTTGCGCTTGACGGGAAGGCATCGAAGCCTTATGCGTCAAGCCGCCCTTTCCGCTGGTCTTGCGTGGGGCCCTGGAGCATCCGCGGTAATTTGCGGGGTGCCCCTGGGTCTCACACAAGACGCAGCTGGGAGGTACGGCAGGGTCGGGGACCTTGCGCGAGCAATCTATGGTTGCGTGGTCGTCTAGACACTTCACGCACCGTGGTTTGGCATGGCAATTTTTGGCCGAGTGCCCGTAGAGTTGGCAGCGATGACACTGCCCTGGAATGCCACGAGACCATGGCTTATCTATTTTAATGCCTGATAGCTGGCATACCGAGCGGATATTAAATATTTGTTTCCCCTCTGGTGTACGTTCGAGGACGGCCAAGACCATGTCGTAGCTCTTTTTAGTGAAATTATTAAACATGCGGTGTACCGCAATTATGGGGAGGTTTTGGGATTGAAGATCCCGATAAATGGTCTCCGTTTCGATTTCCTTCGGGACTCCCTTTAGGACTACGCGTAGTTGGCGTTCGTCCTCGAGGGCGAAGGAATGGAAGCCTACGGTTTTGCTTCTTAGATGTGCCGTAAGGGCCCTATGATCTTTGGGTGTGATAACCTGCACCCGTATGCCTTGTGATGTTGACCTTGCAGATTCGAACTGCACTTTGTTGTCCAACATCCATTTTGAAACGTCGTTCCACGCCTTTTTCTCCTGTATAACGATCGGAGGCGGAAGGCGGTCTTTGCGTACTCCGGCCGGTAGCGGTACCGAGCCGGGGGCGGAGTTTTTCGCGGAATTTACCGCATTGTTGGTCTTGTCGGTCGGTCGTCCGGTTTCGGAACCGGTTTTGTTGTTGGCCACCTGCGCGGCCTTTTTGTCTACCTGCGCGGCGGGTTTTTCCGTACGCGGGGACGCGGGTTTCGGGGAGGGGGTCTTTTTGGTGCTTGTGGCACGTTTTGCTGGCGTCTTAAGCGCCTTTTTTGCTTTCCGTTTAGCTGCTTTTGTTTTGACGGTCTCGAAACCGTCGTTTTCGTCGGCGGATTTTGACTCCCCGCTGGAGCTTTCGGTGTGGGAAACCGAATCCTCATCTGCCGAGGAGCTCGTCGACTTCCCGGATTCGGATGAGCCGTCCACACTGGCCATTTCCTCGTCCGAGCCGTCTTCGACCTCCTCGACATCCTCTGCCTCACTTTGGTCATCGACCTCCGGGGACTGCGCGATTTGCTCACACTCTACGTATTCCGTGAGTCCTTCAAGTGCGACGGGGAAATGCTCGGCGACGTAAGCCAGCAAGTCTTTGGCGTTAAGGCGAACCTTTTCTATTGATTGACCCCCCGCCATGGCGAGGGGTGTGTGCCTAATTATGACCTAATGTCTCGGCTTTGTGGGGCCGGGGTGTGTGCCTGACCTAGGCTAATAACTGTGTATTACTCACTCGGGTGCGATCCCTGGAGGCTCCTACGGACACTAACACAACACTACACTAACAACACTAACTAGCGACGACGGCCGCTCACGAAACGACGTCGCGGCGACCCGTTGCGGACTTGGGGTCCGGTCCTCTTCTAGTTGGCGTCCTGGTCTTCTTTCTTCTTGCTTGAAGTGCGTGTGTGCGTGTGCGTTAACGGATTCTTTATAATTAATTGTTTGAACGATATAATGGCTTAGCCGAGCGGACATCGAGACGTCCGTGCGGTTCAGCGATCGGAATGGTTCCAGTCTAAAAATTCACTTTTTTATAGTTTTAAGGGATCATTGCGCGCATATATGGTGGGGACGCGAACGAGCATCGCCGCAAGCGACGGTGCACGAGGATAGCCGACGATCGTCGAATCGTTTTGTTTTCTTATAACTTTATTTATTTAAAAATAATAAATAAATAAATAAATATATATTAAAAACATCATCATTTTTTTTTTTTTTTTTTTTTATCAATTGACTACACTATATTAAGTCCAAGTAGATAAATGTGTGGGTGTCTTAGATAGTTCGATGCCTAATACTAATGTTTACTAATAAGACTTATCGTATTTGTAACTGAATAATTTGAAGTTTCTGTTTAATGCTTTCCAGAGTGACGGAGAGAGAGGCGTGTGAAGAGAGATTCGAATAGAGGAGATGGAACAGGATTGTATGCCACGTGTCCGATAGGTTAGTTCGTGTAATTATTTATTATTTATTTTATTTACTTGTAACTTGAAAGTGAGACGACTTCTCGTCGATGAAACTTCACCACCGATCGTATGATATGTAATATGTTATTACTATTACAACTACTACTACTACTGCTCGGTGTGTATTTAGAAACATTTGTTAGCCCTGAAAAGGGCTTTTTGTGTCGTGCTCTCTATTAGAGATGCACATTCCGTAGCGCGTTCTGTCGCCGTCACGCACACACACATGATTTGTGCGAGTGTGGGTTATTTAACGTTCATTTAGCGACGCACACTTGTTATTTTATTCACTTTTTTGGCGTGGCGGACGCGGCTTTTTTCGCGGCCGGCTTCGACCTGGGCGTGACGGCCTTCTTCGGCTTGGGCGCTTTTGGTTTCTTGGTCGGCGGTTTGGCAGTCTTCTTCGCCTTCGAAGCGGCGCCGCCCTTCGCTTTAGAGGCGGAGGACGAGGCGGCGGCGGCGGCGGAGGCCTTCTTTGCGGCTGCGGCGGACGGTGCGGGCTTCTTCTTCGCGGCGGCCGCCTTCTTGTCCTTCACGGACGCTTTAGCTTTGGACTTGGACGGCGAGGACGGCGCGGCGGCGGCTGCCGAGGCGGCGGCCCCCTTCTTTCCCCCCCTGCCGCCGGCGGACGAAGCCGCCGCTGCGGCTCCCGACGCCTTCTTCGACCTGGACGAGGCGGCGGCGGACGACGCGCCAGACGCGGCGGCGGAGGACGCCTTCCCGGCGCCGCCGCCGGCCGCCGCCTGCTTGCTCTTCGAAGCGGACGACTTGGATTCGAGCTTGAAACTGCCCGAAGCGCCCTTGCCCTTGGTCTGTATCAGCGCGCCGGACTCGACGGCGCTCTTTAGATATTTTCTGATGAACGGGGCCAACTTCTCGGCGTCCACTTGGTACTGGGCCGCTATGTACTTCTTGATCGCCTGCAGAGACGAACCGCTGCGCTCCTTGAGCTCCTTGATGGCGCTGTTGACCATCTCGGAAGTCTTAGGGTGGGTCGGTTTCGCCTTCGGCTTCTTGGCTGCGGCGCCGCCGGCGCCCGCCGATTTCGGTTTCTTCGCCGGCGTGGCGGGTGCGGGAGATTCGGATGCTACTGCAGCGTCGGCCATTTTATTACTACAATTATTTATGTATGCTCAATACTATAAACACGCACACAAACAAACACCACACTACACACGATCGCTCACAAAGAAAACGAGAGACTGTTCTGTACGGAGGCGACGCGAGGAGTATAGTTTATATATATATCGACGACTACTACGTTGTACGATACTGCCGTGGCAGAGGTCGCTAGTGGCAGTAAGAGCGGTAGCGATACCGTGACGAGAGCCGCGGTGTCGCTAGACGTTTTCTCGTACGAACGCTTATGACTTTTCACTAACATGCGTCCAGAAAATTGTGATTTTTTCACTTTATGAGGCGCCGGGACGGACCCGCCGCCCGTACGGACCCAGTCCGTGAACCTGCCCACCGGCCGGCGAGCCGACTCGCATCGCACGCGGCGATTCGGTGGAAATACGAGCCGTCGAATTCGTCGAGGTGCCACGTGCGTACCTCCGGTCGAGTTGAAAATTAATTTTTCTCTATAAAATTCTAATGAAACCTTAATGCAATTCGACAGATCGGAAGCGAGGAATATCCGCCAGCCGGTAGACATCGAACGGTCGCCGTGCGACCGTCCGTCGACCCCCTGGAGGAGCTCCAAGTGGAGCCTCGTAAAACACCCGATGCCCTAGCAGAGAGACGACGGCCGCCGTTGTCGAGTACACCGAGTGTGTTTGCAGGGTGAGTGTGCAATAGATGTATTATGATACACATTTTTTTAATTTCAATGTATTTTATTATATATCGTTCTTTTTTATTTATTAATTTAGTTTTATTTATTTATTTTTTTTTTCCTTCACTATATATAAATTCAATATTCAACATGAACATAATTACGATGAGACGATCATCATGAACGATAATAATATTCATACTCTCATCGTCCCTTCTCTCATAATATATTATAACCTATCGAAATAGAGATCGACAGACCGTCCGTGACCGCCGCACGAAGTACGTTTATACTACTTATTATTATTTATGTTCAATGAGTTATCAAAATTACATGGATAGATCAACTCTTCTTATTCGACCACCGTCGTTTGTTAGTCTCATAGTATGTATATGTTCGTACATTGTAACAAACAATATGTCAATTGAACCATGTGTTGTACTTTTGTTGTATATAAAAAAATTTAATATAATATATAAGAAAACATAAATAGTTTTTATTTATTTTTCTTTTTCTTTTTTAAATATCTTACATGGTGGGCATTATTTTCATACAAATACGTACGTTATATATATATATAACGATATATATATATATATATATATATATATATATATATATATATATATATATATATATATATATATATATATATATATATATATATATATATATATATATATATATATATATATATATATATATATATATATATATATATATATATATATATATATATATATATATATATATATATATATAATGATGGAGACGTCGTGCTTGCGTTCAGAAACTTTTTTCTTTTTAATACTGAAACTTGTGCGGCCCTGAAAAGGGCCTTTTTTTAATTTCTTCACAACCGCAACGCGGACATGCCAAGTCACATGCGGACGACCCACACCACACACCACCACCACCACACTTCGCCCGGGCGCCATAAGGAGACCGGTCGGGAGAGAGCAGATCATGATGGAGATGTGAACACGATCACACTGAACTCATTCTCACTATCACTACCATCGCCGCCGGTTTCACAGTGAACGATGACGACGCCGATGATGATGATGATGATGGTGGTGATGTGGGTGGCACACACACACAAACGGTGGTGACGAGGGCGTCCAGCGCCACGGTGTGAAGAATGTCACGCGCAGTTTGCTGCTTGCACACTGCACACTTCTTAGCCGCCGAAACCGTAGAGGGTGCGCCCCTGTCGCTTCAGGGCGTACACGACGTCCATGGCGGTGACGGTCTTCCTCTTGGCGTGCTCCGTGTACGTGACTGCGTCGCGAATCACGTTCTCGAGGAACACCTTCAACACGCCGCGAGTCTCCTCGTATATCAGGCCGGATATACGTTTGACGCCGCCCCTGCGGGCGAGACGACGGATCGCCGGCTTCGTGATGCCCTGGATGTTATCGCGCAACACTTTCCTGTGACGCTTCGCTCCACCTTTCCCCAAACCCTTTCCACCTTTACCGCGACCGGTCATGATGAGGATGCACTTGTATTACTCTTCTCTCGCAAGCGTGGCAGGGAGACGTGCTGCTCCCAACGTGTAGCTGTAACTTGTGTTAAAAAACGGTAGGTAGGTAGTCTTCCATCCTGCCCTTGAGCAGGGGATCGGATACAGGGCTTATGGGCCCTCTTCCGAAGTATCAAACTCCGCCCATTGATATGGGCGCGTCTTTGGGTTGGGCAATGCCCGGTGGGATTACAAACACCTGCGTTTGAGGTCGCAGGTGTAGGGGATAGAGATGCTAGTGAGGGGACGAGCTATAAGCCACCTGGGCGGTCAGCCCAGCCGGGTGAGACCCCCGGTTGCCCGGGGGAGGCCCAGCTTAAGCGACCAGCGACCGAGGTGGCAGCTCAGGAGTCGGACTCAGGAGAGGAAAGGAGGTCACGGGGGAGACGCCTGGCGTCTGGCGGTCTTGTATGCCACGGTGCGATGTCTATGAGGTGTGGGTGGTCCGATGCATCGGCGCGGCGAAACGCGTTGAACGCTAGCCGGCCGATGTGTTCCTCCAGGCTTTCCATCTTCATGTCGCGATGCAATGTTGCATTGCGCACGAAGTATGGAGCCTGGGTCACTCGCCGGAGGGCGAGGTTCTGGACCACCTGGAGCATCTTCTTTTGACGTGGGCTCAGAAGGGCGTACCACGCTGGGGAAGCGTACGTGAGATGTGGTCTCACGTACGACTTATATAGTGCCAGCTTGGTGCGTAGCGGCATCTTTGCACGAAACAGCGGGCGAAGCAGCTTTAAAGCTACACGTCCCGCGTCTGTGGCCTTCTTCACTTGGGCTGTCATCGTAAGGCGGCGGTCAATGGCAACACCGAGGTATATTATGGTCTTCTTCCAGGGGACCTGCTGACCCTGCACGCTGAGCGGAGGAGGCTCTCGGCGATGTGCGCCGAAGGCAATGGCTTGCGTCTTCTTTATGTTGAGCGCCAGCCTCCACTCCGCCAGCCAGGCGGGTAGCAGGTCGAGGGCGCGCTGGAGCTTCGTGGCTGCATGTATCGTGTTGAGCGACTTGGCTAATAAGGCGATGTCGTCGGCGTAGAGGGCTAGTGTGCTATCCGGCCCCACCGGGATGTCGTCAGTGAATAGCGCGTAGAGCGCCGGGGACAGGATGCTGCCCTGGGGAACTCCGGCGCCTATAGGGTGGCTGCATGATACCGCACTCTCCACCCTAACGGCGAAGGTCCTGCCGCTGAGGAAGTTGGCGAGGACTGCGGTGATGTGGTGTGGGACTCCTGCACTGAGTACTTTATGCAGGAGTCCAGGATGCCAGACCCTGTCAAAGGCACTGGCGACGTCGAGGAAGGCTGCTACTGCACTCTCCTTCCTATTGGCGGCTGCTGCGACGTAGTGCACTACTCTGGCCACTTGTAGCGTGGTAGAGTGGCCGCTACGGAAGCCAAACTGTTCTTGGCGCGGTTGGTGGTGCGCCTGGAGAAGCGGGAGGAGGAGCTTCTCAAACAGCTTGGCGACCGAGCTGAGTAGTGTGACGGGTCTGTATCCGTCCGGAGTTCGCGGGTTCTTCCTTGGCTTGGGTAGCATTATCACCAGGCCCTCCTTCCACGCCTGGGGGAAGTACCCCAGGCGCATGATCGCGCTGAAGAGCCTGGTCAACGCGGCAACTGACTTCATCGGGATATGGCGCAAGGCCATGTTGGTGATGCCGTCTTTTCCTGGGGCTTTGCTTGGCTTCAGTTTGTTAATAGTCTTCTTGACTAGCCCTGGAGAGAAGTAGGGCGGTGGTGGTTGCGGACGGGGTGGAGAAGACAACGCCGACCACACTTCTTCCTCAAGCGCGGCGTGTTTCTCCGGCATCGTGCTCGGGTGCGGCTGAAACTTGGTCGCCAAATAATTCGCCAGGATGTCCGCTCTCTCCTCCGCCGCGAAGCGGAGGGAGCCATCCGGGTGGAGAAGAGGTTGCGTTGCCGGCCTCTTCTTTGTTATTTGGCGGCACAGCAAGTTGAGTGACGGCTGGTCGGTATTCGCTTCCTCAATGCGGCGCTCCCACGCGTCTGTCTCCAGTCCAACTAGAGCTGTTCGGATGCGCGCAATCAGGCGGTTGAGTTGAGTCTTCAAGGCGGGGTCCCGGGAGGACTGCCAGTCCGAGCGGATCCTCCTTTTCCGCTGGATAAGCGCCCTTAAAAAAACGGGCGCCCGCGTTTCGTTATATATATACACTCACGTCGCCGAGCAGCTCTCGGCTCTGATCGGTTCCACTCGTTACTCGTCGTCGACGTGCGGGGGGCTTGTCAGATTTGCAAAAAAAAAAAAAAAAAAAAGTAATAGATTTCTATTACGCATTATTATAATAATTATTATTATTATTTTGGTCTCACACGATTTATTTTTTTTTTTTTTTTCTTTATTATTATTTCTCTCTCTCTCTCTCTCCAATATATGTCTCATATGCTGGGTGTATATAAGATCGTCCAATCCAATATTCAAATTCATCTAGTCTACATATATATTTTTTTTATATATATATATATATATATATATATATATATATATATATATATATATATATATATATATATATATATATATATATATATATATATATATATATATATATATATATATATAATATATATATATATATATATTATATATATATATATATATATATATATATATATATATATATATATATATATATATATATATATATATATATATATATATATATATATATATATTTATTTATTTTATGTGTGTCTGAATACGTATGCGTGCGTGCAAGTGTTTCTTTAATAGTAGTAATTGTGATGATATTCATAAAAATTTTTCGACACGATTCTTTGTACACGTATGAAACGACATTCTATTTAGACTTTAATGTCAGAACAATTTGTGGCCCTGAAAAGGGCCTTTTGGATGTATGATAATAATTATGTGTAATATTACACACACAAAAAACACATACACACACACAGCCCACAATAATAATAACACACGAACATCGCTTATCGCGTCGTGGTCGTCATGAATGCATGCATGCATGCATATTTATGTGTATGTATACACTGCGGAAGAAGGAGGAGAGCATTTTATGCACGTTCGCCTCTGATCCTGCGGGCGAGCTGGATGTCCTTGGGCATGATGGTGACGCGTTTCGCGTGGATAGCGCAGAGGTTGGTGTCCTCGAAGAGGCTCACCAGATACGCCTCGCTGGCCTCCTGGAGGGCCATCACGGCGGAGCTCTGGAATCGGAGGTCGGTCTTGAAGTCCTGCGCGATCTCGCGCACCAGACGCTGGAAGGGCAACTTGCGGATCAGGAGTTCGGTGCTCTTCTGGTAGCGACGGATCTCACGGAGGGCGACCGTGCCGGGCCTGTATCTGTGCGGCTTCTTCACGCCTCCGGTGGCCGGTGCGCTCTTGCGGGCGGCCTTGGTGGCGAGCTGCTTGCGGGGCGCCTTGCCACCGGTGGACTTGCGAGCGGTTTGCTTGGTACGAGCCATTTCTCTATCTCTTCACACACGCACACACAACAACAACAACTGAATTGAACTGAACACGGAAAGTCTCTCGTCCGAAATGTCCCCACTTTTATAAAACCCTCATAGATATATACACGCGCGCGCGCGCGAGAGCGCGAAACGATCGTCTCTCTCTGTCTTTGCGCACGAGGATTGAGCGACTAAGAACGAACGAACGACGGAGCGGTCGGGCGTCGGGCGGTGAGACTGTGGTGAACCGGGAATCGAATCGAAGATCGAATGAAGCACGATAGAAAATATGGATGACTATAACGACAACAAGAAGAAGAAGAAGAAGAATAAGTAATAATAATAATAATAATAACAATGGGAAAATGAATAAGAAAAGAAAACAACAGTGGTGAAAATGATGAAATGAAATGCGGTGTATTATATATATTATATATATATAGTAGTCGGTTAGGAATGTATATATAATAATAATAATAATATGTGACACACATGAAATGAAATCAGAAATAGAAGGATTATAATAGCATAGATAAATTCCAGAGAGAGTAAAGTAGTTTTGATTAATTATTAATAATAATGATAATAATGTGTCGTTAGTTAATTGACCTTTCTTAGATTCAATTCAATTCAACCAAAAAAAAAAAAAAAATAACAAATCTATTGATTAGCTTAGCTTATGATTATGATGATGATGATGATCGGTAGTCATAATACAAAATCTGTGCGCATGCATCAACTTTTTGAGGGACAGACGTTTTCCGAGAAACTGTATATTTCAACGTGAATCATTTAGTGGCCCTGAAAAGGGCCTTTTTGTCTAGTTGCGGTGGCGGCGATGATGATGATGATGTTGTTGTTGTCGTCGTCGTCGTCGTCGTGGTGGTCGTTGTTGATGCGTGTATTATATATAGTAAATATATATTAGCAAACACGCACACCACCACGACGCACACACATTAGCACACACAACACAACACAATACACGCACGCCGCCGCCGCCGCCGGAAGAATTCCTGTGAGCGCCTCACTTGGAGCTCGTGTACTTGGTGACGGCCTTGGTGCCTTCGCTGACGGCGTGCTTGGCCAACTCGCCGGGCAACAGGAGCCTCACGGAGGTCTGCACCTCCCTGGACGTGATCGTCGATCTCTTGTTGTAGTGGGCGAGGCGCGACGCCTCGGCGGCGATGCGCTCGAAGATGTCGTTCACGAACGAGTTCATGATGGACATGGCCTTGCTGGAGATTCCGGTGTCCGGATGGACCTGTTTGAGCACTTTGTAGATGTAGATGGCGTAGCTCTCCTTCCTCTTGTGCTTCTTCTTTTTCTTGTCCGATTTGGAGATGTTCTTCTGGGCCTTGCCAGATTTCTTGGCGGCCTTTCCGCTAGTCTTGGGTGGCATGTCTACTAATACTTTTTATTAGAGAGAGATATAAAGATACGAACACTCTGAGCGCAGAGGTGACTGTGTGCCTGTCCGTCTTCTTCTTCTTGTTTTCATCCGTCCACTCTACCCTTGCGGGGAGCGGGGGGAACGGATTCAGGGCTTTGGCCCCCTTTCCGTTGTTTCTCGCGGCGCCTATCAATATAGGCGCGTCTATAGGGGTGGGCGATGCCCGGGGGTAGCGTGTACCTACTTACGTAGATACAGTGAGGGGATGCGGGGGGGGGGGGGGAGCTTTAAGCCGCCTGGGCGGTCAGTCCAGCCGGGGGAGACCCACGGTTACCCGTGGGAGGCCCAGCTTAGACGACCAGCGACCGAGGCGGCGGCTCAGGAGTCGGGGGTTTGTGGGGGTAAAAGGATGTCTCGGGGGAGACGTCTGGCGTCCGGCGGTCTGGAGTGCCACGGCGCGATATCTTGAAGGTGCGGGTGGTCGGAGGTGTCGGCGCGGCGGAACGCGTTGGTCGCGAGCCGGCCGATGTGGTCCTCCAGGCTCTCCATCTTCAAGTCGCGGTGCAGAGTTGCGTTGCGGACGAAGCGTGGGGCCTGGGTCACTTGCCGTAGAGCAAGGTTTTGAACCACCTGCAGGATTTTCTTATGTTGCGGGTTCAGTAGCGCGTACCAGGCGGGCGCTGCATACGTGAGGTGAGGTCTCACGTATGTTTTGTAGAGTCCCAGTTTGGTGCGAAGCGGAAGCTTGGAGCGGAACAACGGTCGGAGCAGCTTAGTAGCTACCTTTCCCGCGTTGGCGGCCTTTTTAGCTTGAAGCTGCATCTTCACCTGGCGGTCCATGACAACGCCGAGGTATGTCACGCGCGGGCTCCAGGGGACCTGTACGCCCTGCAGGCTTGGCGGAGGAGGCAGTCTTTGTTGCGAACCGAAGATGATGGTTTGTGTCTTATTGACATTCAATGCGAGTCTCCACTCCGCCAGCCAGTTCGGCAGCAGGTCAAGCGCGCGCTGGAGCTTTGCTGCGGCGTAATCCCGGCTTCTTGACCTTGACAACAGGGCGATGTCATCGGCGTAGAGCGCCAACATCGCGTCCTGTGCCACGGGGATGTCGTCTGTATATATAGAGTACAGGATTGGAGAAATGGTACTTCCCTGTGGTACCCCGGCTGTGATGGGGTGGCTGCTCGAAATCGCACTCTCCACCCTCACAGAGAATGTCCTTCCGCTCAGAAAGTGGGCGAGGACCTGTACGATATAATGCGGGGCTCCTAGCTTGTGTACTTTGTAGAGAAGCCCCGGATGCCAGACGCGGTCGAAGGCGCTGGCTACGTCGAGGAAGGCTGCTACAGCACTCTCCTTCCTGTTTGCGGCTGCTGCGACGTAGTGCAGCACCCTGGCCACCTGCAGCGTGGCCGAGTGCTCGCTGCGGAAGCCAAACTGTTCGTGCCGCGGTTGGAAGTGCGGCTCGAGAAGCGGTAATAAGAGCCTCTCGAACAGCTTGGCGACCGAGCTTAGAAGCGTTATTGGCCTGTAGCCGTCTGGGCGTCTCTGGTCCTTCCCTGGTTTGGGCAACATGATGACCAGGCCCTCCTTCCATGCCTTGGGGAAGTATCCTAGGCGTAGGATGGCGCTGAAGAGCCTGGTCAGAGCTGCGACAGTCTTGATTGGTAGCCGGCGTAGTGCGCTGTTCGTGATTCCGTCTCTACCGGGGGCCTTCTTGGGCTTCAGCCTCCCAATGGCCTTTTTAACGTCGGTAGGTGAGAAGAACGGAGGCGGTGGTGGTTGACGAGGTGGAGAGTTCAACACTGTTATCACCTCCCTCTGGATTTCCAAGTGTCTTGTCTGCTGTGTACTCGGGTTCGGCTTAAATTGAGCCGCCAAGTGACTCGCCAGAATCTCGGCTCTCTCCTCCGCAGAGTAACGGAGGGAGCCGTCTGGGTGAAGTAGCGGCTGGGTTGAGGGCTTCTTATTTGTCAGTTGGCGGCTGAGCCGGTTCAGGGATGGCTGGTCTTCAGATGCCTCCTCTATCCGGCGCTCCCACGCGTCTGTAGCTATGTCGGTGAGCGCTACCCGGATGCGCTCTATGACTTTGTTCAGCCGCGTTTTAATAGCTGGATCCCGGGATGACTGCCAATCCGCGCGGAGCCTCCTCTTCCGCTGGATCAGCGCCCGTATTTTCCACGGGATCGGCGGCAAACAGTGTGGTTTAGGCGGGATAGTCGCTTCCCGCAACGCCTCTTGGATAGAGCTTGTAAGCTCGCTCTCAAATTTGTCAATGCTGACTGGATTGTCAAGGGGTTCCGAAGTCGAGGGGTGCTGCAGATGCTGGAGGTGCTCCTCGAACTTTGCCCATGAGATCCGCTTCCTTGTTTCCGGGTTTCTTGCCAGTGAAAGCTTACCCTTGACAGTGGCGAGGACCGGCTGATGGTCCGAGCCGAATGCGTCAGGTAGAGTTTCGAGATCTACTACGGCCAAGCCCTTATGTACCACCAGGTCAATGGTGGTGGGGAGATGGTTCATATTGGTCGAGTAGTGCGTCGGTAAGTCAGGTCCCGCAACTTCATAGCCATGGCGGGTAGCGTCGTTATGTAGGCGCCTGCCAGCGGAGCACGTGGCGTGGCACCTCCACGCAGGGTGGCGTGCGTTCCAGTCCCCCGCCGCCAGCGTTGCAACCGAGCCGCTGAAAAGGCCGCGGACTTCGCCGGCGTTCAGGGGGCAGGAACCCGGGCGATACACTGCATACACCCGCAGAGGTCTGGAGTCGTGATGTATCTCGACGCCCAGAGATTGGAACGACTGGGCGTCTAGATCTGGTAGCAGGCGATACACGATGTTCCTCCGGACGGCCACGATCAGCCCCCTCATAGGTGTTGCTGAGGAAGCGTCTAGTCGTAAGACGTGGTACCCGGGTAGGTGCGCTGGGAGCGTTGGGTGCAAGTGTGTTTCGTTCACCAACGCTATGTCGACTCTCTCTTGTTGCAGGAGGAGGCGGAGGAAGGGGAGCCTCCTCCGCAGCCCTGCGGCATTCCAATACATGACCCTGAGTTCAGCCATTGATAAGCCTCATCATTGCCTCTAGGACGCACTGGGTAGGGTCTTTCCCATCCTTAAGGGCGACTAGAACCTCCTTAAGGGTGTCAATGGCCCTATCTATAGTGAGCTGAGTCGACTGGCTTGCGCCGACTGAGTGCGTCTTCTTCACTCCGGTTGGAGCCGACGTGGTTGGTTGAGCGGCGGGGGCGGGGGTGGCTGCCTTGGCGCCCTCCTTGTTGTTACTTCGCTTCCCGCTGCGTTTCTTGAGCCTCCTGCCACCCCTTATGGTTGCGGGGTTGGCAGGAGCCATCAGGCTGGTGGCCTGGGAGTCGGTGGCGACGGTGTTGGCGCCTACAGGTGCGACGCCGCTTCTGACACGACGCGAAGGCTCAAGCTGCGATAAGGCAACCGTGCCGGCTCTCTTATTTTTAAGCTCGCGTTTGAATTGCGGGCACGCGGAATAATTTGCCGGGTGCGCTCCGCCGCAATTCGCGCAAGTGGCAGCAACTTCCAGTGGGCGTGGGCACTCGCGGGCGAGGTGCTCTTCCCCGCACCTCACACACGCTAAGCGCCGATGGCACCCATGGCTGGAGTGCCTGAAGGCCTGGCAGCGATGGCACTGCGCAGGCCCCTTCTTGCTCCTCCAGGCTTCTATTTTCACACCCGGCATGTAGAGCAGTTCGGTTATATTGAATATACCGGGCATGAGTTCCGGGGTGTTAGCAAGTATCGCAAAGAAGACACACCCCGGTCTCCCCTTCCTTGCTTTGATGGGGCGGACGTACTCGACTGTATAGCCGAGCTCCGCCAAGGCTTCTGAAATCTCCTCCGGTGTCGTAGTCGTCGGCAGCCCCCTGATGGCCACCTTCTTACTCTTTTCACCTGGTAGAGCGTATGAGTACCAGGATAAGGTCTGGCTCTTCTCTAACTCGGAGAGGTACCGCTGTACTATGCGGTACTCGTCCTCCGAGCTAGGTGTAAATCTAACGCCTCGGCCAAAGGGGCGGGCGTTGGGGGCGTGTCCAATTAGGTCCTTGAGTGCGCGAAAGTGAGTCGCCCAGTTGGGGAACACTTCGACAACCAGTGGCGGCAATCTTGGTTTCGCTGGCGGAGCGGGAGGGCCGGCAGCGGGCGTCGTTGTTTGGCTTGGGCCGGCGCGCAGAGCGTCGGCAAATGTAACTGTAGCGGAGTCACTAGTGGTAGTAGTGGTAGTGGGTTCGCTAGTGGAGGCTGTCGTGGCTACTGCAGGGCCGGGGAAGACGGCCTGAGCGCTTGTAGTGACGGTGTCTAAGTTGCGCGCCTCACGGGCGCGTACGCGAGGGTCGCGAGCGAGGGCTCCTGGGCGCGGCGCGGCGCAGAGCCTCTTCGGTGCTTCCATCTCGCTTGTTTCGTCCGACGGCCTAGGTCTGCGAACGGGTGTCATCTGTGTAAGGGGGCCCGGAGATGGCCCCGTGTGCATGGGCTCCTGTCCGCAGGCGCGGTCTAGTGCCCTGCCCTTGTCCATGAGAAACATAGAAATATGTTGCATCAGGGACCGGGAGAGCATTCCGCGCCTCTGTAGCTCGGCCACGGCTATCATGTCCGAGTTTAATAGAGACTGCGGCGAGAGCTCGTCGTCTAAGCGCGGTGGCGCAGATGGGGACCTTTTAGGTCCGGTTTCAGATTTGGCGGCTGGGCGAGAGGCCCGCTGCGGTGTCATGTCCTGTGATAGTTGCGGAGGCGTGCCACGGCCCGCTAGAGGGGCGGGTGACACGGTCGGCGAAGGGCCGGAAACGCCGACAGGAAGCGCGGTAACATCACGCGCCTGTGGCGTCCGGCGATCCTCTTCGGCGTGTGTCCTCGACGCAGTGGATGTCTTCTTGGAGGCTGTGAGGGCCTCGGCCTCTCGTACCGGGAGTCGTGAACTCCGGTGCGAAAAGGGGGCCGGGCTTCTCTTGGTCGTCGTACGTTGTGGCAAAGAGGGCGGAGCTTGTTCCGCCCCTTGACCTATTTCAGACAATAGTGGTCGATTGCCTGAGCGAGATCGCTCTCGGCTAGGCGAACCACTACGATCCGACATGTCGGGTGAGATCGGCTAAGCTTCGTGCCCACGCTCAACAGCCATTGGCCGATGCATCGTCGTCGGTCGGGTGAGTCCGACCGACTTCGGAATCGGCCACAAGGTCTCGGTGGGGGCGACGCGCAGGGCGGCGCGGGGTCAGCACTACCGCACAGCGGCGGAGGGGATCTCAGCGTCTATTTAATAATTAAAGAGCGCTGAAATCGCTATTTATGTTGGAGGGCTCGTATTGAGTAGATCACACACAAGATGGCGTATGAAGTACAGGGTGGGCAAGCTGTCCAGGTGCCTGTCCGTGGACGAAATCCGTCCGTATAGGCCGCACTTGTGGACGCACAAACGCTCACGACGTACGCCATCTTTTTTGACGGAATCGACCAATCAGGACGCCGTACGAGTCACGAGAGGGGGGGGGGGGGGTTCACGGGAGGGGAGGAAGGAGCGGAACCGCCCCCCCCCCCCCCCCCCCCGGCCCCCCCCCCCCTCGCGTCCCGCCTCCCAGCAAGTGGCATGCGTTATGCGGAATACAGACGAATTCATACCATACATACATGAACAAAATGTACACTAATTCCTATTAGACAATTTGTAAATTATTATCTTTTATTTATTTATTTATTTATTTGTTTATTTATTTGTTTTATTTTTATTATTATTATTATTATCATCATCCCATTACTATGGATGATATGTCACGTATTTAGTGGGTTATCTGTTTAAGAATGATAGATAGATAGATATATTGTACGTTGTGTGTTTGATAATAGATTATATATGATTTAGAGAGAGACGTCTCGCAAGATGAAACTTTCTATGCGCTAATCTGGTCAGCAAGCTTCCACGGAAATATTTTGTGGCCCTGAAAAGGGCCTTTTAATTAATTATAAAGAAAAAACATTCAAACACATCACACGCAGGACACACGCACAAAATGGAATGCACACGCACGTGTGCGTGCGTGTACACACACACACTCTGGTCGTAGTCGTTGTCGTGTGAGAGAGAATTAAGCTTTCTTCTCGGTCTTCTTGGGCAAGAGGACTGCCTGGATGTTAGGCAGTACACCGCCCTGCGCGATCGTAACTCCCGAGAGCAACTTGTTCAACTCCTCGTCGTTACGGATCGCCAATTGGAGATGCCTTGGGATAATTCTGGTCTTCTTGTTGTCACGAGCGGCGTTGCCGGCCAACTCGAGCACTTCGGCGGCCAGATATTCCATCACGGCGGCCAGGTAGACCGGTGCTCCGGCACCCACGCGTTCGGCGTAGTTCCCCTTTCTCAGAAGTCTGTGTATACGACCCACGGGAAACTGAAGTCCGGCACGATTGGAACGAGACTTTGCCTTTCCCTTCACTTTGCCACCTTTACCGCGACCCGACATGATGATGCACGCGAAGTATTAAACTTTTAACGACAATGTATAAAAATAAAAGATAACCGCGCGGAGAGAGAGCGCACTCGTAACGAACGCTCTTCAGGTTTGAATAGGAATTAAGCGGACAAGACATACTTTCTTCTCTCTCTTCCTCGCGAGGCGAGAGGGGAAACGGCTTCAGAGCTTTTAAGCCCTCCGGCCGTGGGGTTCTCACGGCGCCTATAGAGATAGGCGCGTTATTGGGGTTGGGAAATATTCCCATTTGGGTGTCCGCAGTGTTTAGCTGCGGTGGATAAAAGGGTTGTCCATGTAATGGTTGGAGTCAGTCCAGTGGTTATGAGCTGTTGCACCCAGGGGCGGTCCGCCCAGCCAGGTGAGACCTCTGGTTACCCAGAGGAGGCCCAGCTTAGGCGACCTGCGACCACAGGGAGCGGCTCAGGAGTCAATATTGGAGTCGGGAATGAGATCCCGAGGAATCCCTCTCATACGAGCGTCCGGTGGCCGTGCATGCCACGGCGCGATGTTTCTCAGATGATGGTGATGCTGAGAGGCGTCAGCTCGGCTGAACGCATTGGCTGCCGTTCGCCGGATGTGGTCGTCCAGGCTCTCCATACGGAGGTCTTTATGCAATGTTGCATTCCTCACGTAGTAGGGAGCCTGGGTGACGCGTCTTAGTGCGGTATTCTGCACAATTTGCAGTGCATGGCGGAGTCTTGCGTTGGTCAGGGCGTACCAAGCTGGTGCGGCGTACGTCAAATGTGGCCTGACGTACGTCTTATACAGCTGCAGCTTGGTACGCAATGGCAGCTGAGAGCGCAGGAGCGGCTTCAAGATGTTTATGGCTGCTTTGGCGGCGTTAGCGGCTTTGCGTACCTGGGGCTTCATCGACAATTTCCTGTCGATTATGACACCCAGGTACGTGGCTTCTTTTATCCAGTGGATTCTGCGTCCTGAGATGACCACAGGTGGTGGGAGTCTTTTGCATGATCCAAACACGATGGCCTGCGTCTTGGAGACATTGAGAGTCAGTCTCCATTTCGCAAGCCATAGCGGGAGTTCGTCGAGGGCTCTCTGAAGTTTCCCTGCTGCGTGCACGGCGTTGAGCGAAGTCGTCACCAACGCTATGTCGTCCGCGTACAATGCTAATGTTGAGTCTCTCGCGATGGGGACATCATCTGTGTATAAGGCGTACAGGGTTGGCGACAAGGTACTGCCCTGCGGAACGCCTGCCGAGATAGGGTGGCTGCTGGAAATAGCACTCTCCACCCTAACTCTGAATGTCCTGTTATCAAGAAATGCGGCCACCGTCTTGATCAGGTGGTATGGGATCTCAGCAGCGAACATTTTGTGGATCAGACCGGGGTACCAGACCCGGTCGAACGCGCTTGCGACGTCCAAAAAGGCTGCAGTGGCACTCTCCTTTTTGTTGAGGGCGTTCGTTAGCAGGTGGGTAATGCGCGCTACCTGCAGTGTCGTGGAATGGCCGCTCCTGAACCCAAACTGTTCGGGGCGTGGCTGAAATTGTGCCTGGATCAGCGGCAGCAGCAGCCTCTCGAACAGTTTGGATAGTGCACTTAGAAGTGTTATAGGGCGGTAGCCATCCGGGTACCGTGGATTCTTTCCTTGCTTCATGATCAGAATCACCAGGCCCTCCTTCCACGCCTGGGGGAAGTAACCCAGGCGCAGAATGGCGTTGAAGAGCCTGGTGAGAGCAGCTATGGTGCGATATGGAAGGTGGCGGAGAGCTCCATTGGTAATACCATCCTGTCCTGGAGCTTTTTTCGCTTTAAGCTTGTTGGCTGCTTTCCGTACCGACGATGGCGAGAAGAACGGCGGTGGTGGTATCGGTGTTGTTGGGCACTGCAGGCGCTGGAGTACCTCTTCCTCCAGTGACTTGTGGAAGTCTGGACAACGGCTTGCGTTCGGTTTAAATTGTGCGGCGAGATGGTCGGCCAGTATTGTCGCCCTGTCGGCCGCCTCATACCGGAGGGTCCCATCAGCGTGGTATAACGGTCTCGACGGCAGAGGTCTCTTGGTGATCATGCGGCAGAGTCGGTTGAGAGATGCCTGTTCCTCGCTGGCATCGGCGATCCGGGCGTCCCAACTGATGGCAGCCGAGTGTCCGAGCTCCGCACGAATCTGTTCGACGAGCTTATTCAGCTTCGTCTTCGTGGCGGGCTCCCTCGTTCGCTGCCATTCAGCTCGAACCTTCCTCTTCTTGGCCAACAATGCGGCCAGTCTGGCAGAGGTCCTCGGTAGGCGTTTGTGATGGGGAGGCAGCGTTGCCTCACCCATTGCGTCAGTTATGGTGCTCGCCAGAGACGCCTCCAGGCGATCAATGCTGGCGGGAGAGTCAAGTGGCTCGGTCCTAGATGGAGTCGTGCTGTGCAGGATGGCCTCAAATTTTGGCCAGCAAATCGCTCGTCTCGCCGGTGGATGCCTAGCGAGTGCTAGCTTGCCCGCTACAGTTGCAAGGACGGGCATGTGGTCTGAGCCAAACGAGCTCGACAGCACCTCCAGCGTCAGCGCGTCAACTCCCCGGTGCACCACCAGGTCTATGGTGCTGGGCATGTGAGCGCGAGTACCGGAGTAGTGGGTCGGCTCGTCGGGTCCAGAGACGTCATATCCGTGCCTCGACGCATCTTCGAAGAGCCGCCTTCCATTCGTGCACGTCGTATGGCACCTCCAAGCCGGGTGTTTTGCATTCCAATCCCCGGCTGCCAGGGTCGGGGTTGGGCTGTTCAACATCTGGCGAACCTCCTGCGTCGCCAGTGGGTGTCTAGAGGGGCGATAGACCGCGAAGATGCGGAACGCCGTGTCACCAAGCTTAGTTTCCACGCCGAGGGCCTGGAACGTTTGTAAGTCGAGATCGGGTAGTGGCTGGTGGACAATACTTCTTCGGACCGCGATGAGGAGTCCTCTGTACAGGTTGTCCTGAGGTGCGTCCAGCCGAAGGGTGTCGTATCCTGGTAGGTTAGCAGCGTCCGATGGGCGCAGGTGCGTTTCATTCACCAGCGCCACGTCGATATTTTGCTCTCTGAGCATTAGCCGGAGAAACTGGATCCTCTGAAGCAATCCGGCGGCGTTCCAGTACAGGATGCGCATCTCAGCCATTAGTGATGATGCGCATCATGCCGTCAAGGACCGTCCTGACAGGGTCCCGACCTTCCCTCAGGGCTAAAAGGACCGCCTGGAGGGTGTCGAGCGCCGTGTCAATGGCGGAGTGCTGGGTGTTCGCTGCTGGTGTTGGTTGCGCAGCCGACTTGTTGGATGTCGTGAACTGCGCTGTTGTGGTCTGCGGAGGGGCAGGGGGGTCTTCCCTACGGGATCTCTTCCCCTTACCCTTCTTCTTCTGCTTGAGCTTGCCCCCTCTAGAAGTCGGGGGGTTAGCAGGTGCCATCAGAGTGGCAGCCTGGGTGTCTGCGGCAACCATGTTTATGGTTACCGGCGCTGGAGCTGACGGCATCTGCTTCCGAGCGGGCTTCGGTTGAGTAAGGGCCACGGTGCCGGCCCTTTTGTTCCTGGCTTCCCTCCTGTATTGCGGGCACGCCGAGTGATTTGCGGGGTGTGGACCTCCGCAGTTGGCGCACGTCGCCGGTTCTTCTAGGGGCCTCGGGCAGTCCCGCGCGAAGTGTTCCTCCCCACACCTCACGCAGGCCATGCGCCGATGGCAGCCGTGGCTCGAGTGTCGGAAGGCCTGGCACCTGTGACACTGAGCCGGGCCGCGCTTTCCCCGCCAGGCTTCTATCGTGACGCCCGGCATATACAGGAGCTCGGTTACCCCAAATATGCCCGGCATCAGATCCGGAGTGTTGGTCATGACCGCGAAAAAGATGCAGCCTGGGCGCCCCATCCTCGCCCGTATAGGCCGCACGTATTCCGCCTGGTAACCATGTTCTGCAAGCGCTTCTATAATCTCGTCGGGAGTGGTGGATGCGGGAAGACCTCGAATGGCGACCTTCTTGCTCATTTCGGAGGGCAACGCGTAAGAGAACCACGAGAGCCTCTCCGATTTCTCGAGGTCGCAGAGGTATCGCTGAATCACGCGGTACTCAGTGATTGATTCCGGTGAAAAGCGCATACCCCGGCCTAGTGGTCGTGCGTTCGGTGCGTGGCCCAGCAAGTCCTTAATGGCGCGGAAGTGCTGGGTCCAGTTGGGAAACTCCTCTACAATAAGCGGCGGGAACCGCGGCTTCGGAGGTTGCGTCACGCTGGCATCCGGAGCGGGAGCGGCGGGGCCGGCCTGCACCGGCTGGCTCGGTCCGGCCGCTCTTAGTGCTGCCGCGAATGTAGGCGCAGCAGGTGTCATCGTGGTGTCATCTGTTGTGGTAAGAGTGGTGTTGGCAGCGGGTGAAGGAGGGACAGTTGATCCGGCGAGAGGAGCCGGAGCTGTCGCGTCTCTTCTACGAAGGCGTGGATCGCGCTGCGGAAGGGGCAACGTGCATTGCCTCTTGGTTAAAAGGTCGTCGGTGGCCTCGTCCTCGGGCCTAGGTCGTCTTGTGGGTGTCATTAGCGGTGTCGGCGAAGGCTGCTGACTCTCCTCGGTCTCCATGTGTGCAGCGCCAGCGTTTTCAAGCTCCTTGCACCTATCCCTAAGGAACATACTAATATGTTCGAGTAGGGAGTGTGAAAGTGCATCGCGCTGCTGCAACTCGGCTATTAAGATCATATCCGAGTGCAGACGCGCGCGCGGCGACATCTCGGAATCAACCCGCGGAGGGGCGGAGGGGGACCTCTTCGGTCTGGATGTTGGTCTTCTTGACGGGCGCGCGGCCCGCTGCGGTGTCTTCTCTGGGTTGCGCGGCGGTGTTGTAACCCTAGCCGCGGGAGGGGAAGCTTGTTCCGCGAGTGGTGTAGGGGCGGGGGCGGAAACGCCGGCGGCACGCGTGATCACAGCACGCGCCACTGGTGTCCGACAAACCACCTCTTCTGCATCTTTTCGCGGGATTGGGCCTGCGGGAAACGCGAGGCCGGCATCCGAGGTCGGCTCCAAAACCGGCATGCTTCTTGCTTGAAAGGCCGAGCTGCTGGGTGGGCCGATGATGGGTTGCTTAGGGGGGGGAGGGGTCACCCCCGTCCCCCCGGCTGGTGCTTCTTGGGTTGGTGCGCGGGGGCGCGAGCGAGATCGCTCCCGCTGCGCGCCGCCACGATCGCTCATGGTGAGCTAACGGTGCTACAAGTGCCCGCCTACGGCAGTCATAGGTCCACGGAGGGCCTGGCTGTCTTGGTGGGCGACGTTAGGCACGTCGCTGTCGCGTCGCGAGCGCTCGCGGGCGCCGGTGGAACTCGACAATTATTTAGAAGTAAATAATGCCGAGTTCCTAAGGAAAAACTGTGACTCGTACCGGAATGTTTCTAAAGTGCGTAATTGCTATTTAGAAATAGGCAGGCTGCAATCCTTAAGCGGACGTTCTAAAAATTCACTTTTTTATAGTTTTAAGGGATCATTGCGCGCATATATGGTGGGGACGCGAACGAGCATCGCCGCAAGCGACGGTGCACGAGGATAGCCGACGATCGCCGAATCGTTTTGTTTTCTTATAACTTTATTTATTTAAAAATAATAAATAAATAAATATATATTAAAAACATCATCATTTTTTTTTTTTTTTTTTTTTATCAATTGACTACACTATATTAAGTCCAAGTAGATAAATGTGTGGGTGTCTTAGATAGTTCGATGCCTAATACTAATGTTTACTAATAAGACTTATCGTATTTGTAACTGAATAATTTGAAGTTTCTGTTTAATGCTTTCCAGAGTGACGGAGAGAGAGGCGTGTGAAGAGAGATTCGAATAGAGGAGATGGAACAGGATTGTATGCCACGTGTCCGATAGGTTAGTTCGTGTAATTATTTATTATTTATTTTATTTACTTGTAACTTGAAAGTGAGACGACTTCTCGTCGATGAAACTTCACCACCGATCGTATGATATGTAGTATGTTATTACTATTACAACTACTACTACTGCTCGGTGTGTATTTAGAAACATTTGTTAGCCCTGAAAAGGGCTTTTTGTGTCGTGCTCTCTATTAGAGATGCACATTCCGTAGCGCGTTCTGTCGCCGTCACGCACACACACATGATTTGTGCGAGTGTGGGTTATTTAACGTTCATTTAGCGACGCACACTTGTTATTTTATTCACTTTTTTGGCGTGGCGGACGCGGCTTTTTTCGCGGCCGGCTTCGACCTGGGCGTGACGGCCTTCTTCGGCTTGGGCGCTTTTGGTTTCTTGGTCGGCGGTTTGGCAGTCTTCTTCGCCTTCGAAGCGGCGCCGCCCTTCGCTTTAGAGGCGGAGGACGAGGCGGCGGCGGCGGCGGAGGCCTTCTTTGCGGCTGCGGCGGACGGTGCGGGCTTCTTCTTCGCGGCGGCCGCCTTCTTGTCCTTCACGGACGCTTTAGCTTTGGACTTGGACGGCGAGGACGGCGCGGCGGCGGCTGCCGAGGCGGCGGCCCCCTTCTTTCCCCCCCTGCCGCCGGCGGACGAAGCCGCCGCTGCGGCTCCCGACGCCTTCTTCGACCTGGACGAGGCGGCGGCGGACGACGCGCCAGACGCGGCGGCGGAGGACGCCTTCCCGGCGCCGCCGCCGGCCGCCGCCTGCTTGCTCTTCGAAGCGGACGACTTGGATTCGAGCTTGAAACTGCCCGAAGCGCCCTTGCCCTTGGTCTGTATCAGCGCGCCGGACTCGACGGCGCTCTTTAGATATTTTCTGATGAACGGGGCCAACTTCTCGGCGTCCACTTGGTACTGGGCCGCTATGTACTTCTTGATCGCCTGCAGAGACGAACCGCTGCGCTCCTTGAGCTCCTTGATGGCGCTGTTGACCATCTCGGAAGTCTTAGGGTGGGTCGGTTTCGCCTTCGGCTTCTTGGCTGCGGCGCCGCCGGCGCCCGCCGATTTCGGTTTCTTCGCCGGCGTGGCGGGTGCGGGAGATTCGGATGCTACTGCAGCGTCGGCCATTTTATTACTACAATTATTTATGTATGCTCAATACTATAAACACGCACACAAACAAACACCACACTACACACGATCGCTCACAAAGAAAACGAGAGACTGTTCTGTACGGAGGCGACGCGAGGAGTATAGTTTATATATATATCGACGACTACTACGTTGTACGATACTGCCGTGGCAGAGGTCGCTAGTGGCAGTAAGAGCGGTAGCGATACCGTGACGAGAGCCGCGGTGTCGCTAGACGTTTTCTCGTACGAACGCTTATGACTTTTCACTAACATGCGTCCAGAAAATTGTGATTTTTTCACTTTATGAGGCGCCGGGACGGACCCGCCGCCCGTACGGACCCAGTCCGTGAACCTGCCCACCGGCCGGCGAGCCGACTCGCATCGCACGCGGCGATTCGGTGGAAATACGAGCCGTCGAATTCGTCGAGGTGCCACGTGCGTACCTCCGGTCGAGTTGAAAATTAATTTTTCTCTATAAAATTCTAATGAAACCTTAATGCAATTCGACAGATCGGAAGCGAGGAATATCCGCCAGCCGGTAGACATCGAACGGTCGCCGTGCGACCGTCCGTCGACCCCCTGGAGGAGCTCCAAGTGGAGCCTCGTAAAACACCCGATGCCCTAGCAGAGAGACGACGGCCGCCGTTGTCGAGTACACCGAGTGTGTTTGCAGGGTGAGTGTGCAATAGATGTATTATGATACACATTTTTTTAATTTCAATGTATTTTATTATATATCGTTCTTTTTTATTTATTAATTTAGTTTTATTTATTTATTTTTTTTTTCCTTCACTATATATAAATTCAATATTCAACATGAACATAATTACGATGAGACGATCATCATGAACGATAATAATATTCATACTCTCATCGTCCCTTCTCTCATAATATATTATAACCTATCGAAATAGAGATCGACAGACCGTCCGTGACCGCCGCACGAAGTACGTTTATACTACTTATTATTATTTATGTTCAATGAGTTATCAAAATTACATGGATAGATCAACTCTTCTTATTCGACCACCGTCGTTTGTTAGTCTCATAGTATGTATATGTTCGTACATTGTAACAAACAATATGTCAATTGAACCATGTGTTGTACTTTTGTTGTATATAAAAAAATTTAATATAATATATAAGAAAACATAAATAGTTTTTATTTATTTTTCTTTTTCTTTTTTAAATATCTTACATGGTGGGCATTATTTTCATACAAATACGTACGTTATATATATATATAACGATATATATATATATATATATATATATATATATATATATATATATATATATATATATATATATATATATATATATATATATATATATATATATATATAATGATGGAGACGTCGTGCTTGCGTTCAGAAACTTTTTTCTTTTTAATACTGAAACTTGTGCGGCCCTGAAAAGGGCCTTTTTTTAATTTCTTCACAACCGCAACGCGGACATGCCAAGTCACATGCGGACGACCCACACCACACACCACCACCACCACACTTCGCCCGGGCGCCATAAGGAGACCGGTCGGGAGAGAGCAGATCATGATGGAGATGTGAACACGATCACACTGAACTCATTCTCACTATCACTACCATCGCCGCCGGTTTCACAGTGAACGATGACGACGCCGATGATGATGATGATGATGGTGGTGATGTGGGTGGCACACACACACAAACGGTGGTGACGAGGGCGTCCAGCGCCACGGTGTGAAGAATGTCACGCGCAGTTTGCTGCTTGCACACTGCACACTTCTTAGCCGCCGAAACCGTAGAGGGTGCGCCCCTGTCGCTTCAGGGCGTACACGACGTCCATGGCGGTGACGGTCTTCCTCTTGGCGTGCTCCGTGTACGTGACTGCGTCGCGAATCACGTTCTCGAGGAACACCTTCAACACGCCGCGAGTCTCCTCGTATATCAGGCCGGATATACGTTTGACGCCGCCCCTGCGGGCGAGACGACGGATCGCCGGCTTCGTGATGCCCTGGATGTTATCGCGCAACACTTTCCTGTGACGCTTCGCTCCACCTTTCCCCAAACCCTTTCCACCTTTACCGCGACCGGTCATGATGAGGATGCACTTGTATTACTCTTCTCTCGCAAGCGTGGCAGGGAGACGTGCTGCTCCCAACGTGTAGCTGTAACTTGTGTTAAAAAACCATAGCCAGCGTTTCGTTATATATATACACTCACGTCGCCGAGCAGCTCTCGGCTCTGATCGGTTCCACTCGTTACTCGTCGTCGACGTGCGGGGGGCTTGTAAGATTTGCAAAAAAAAAAAAAAAAAAAGTAATAGATTTCTATTACGCATTATTATAATAATTATTATTATTATTTTGGTCTCACACGATTTATTTATTTATTTTTTTTTCTTTATTATTATTTCTCTCTCTCTCTCTCTCCAATATATGTCTCATATGCTGGGTGTATATAAGATCGTCCAATCCAATATTCAAATTCATCTAGTCTACATATATTTTTATATATATATATATATATATATATATATATATATATATATATATATATATATATATATATATATATATATATATATATATATTTATTTATTTTATGTGTGTCTGAATACGTATGCGTGCGTGCAAGTGTTTCTTTAATAGTAGTAATTGTGATGATATTCATAAAAATTTTTCGACACGATTCTTTGTACACGTATGAAACGACATTCTATTTAGACTTTAATGTCAGAACAATTTGTGGCCCTGAAAAGGGCCTTTTGGATGTATGATAATAATTATGTGTAATATTACACACACAAAAAACACATACACACACACAGCCCACAATAATAATAACACACGAACATCGCTTATCGCGTCGTGGTCGTCATGAATGCATGCATGCATGCATATTTATGTGTATGTATACACTGCGGAAGAAGGAGGAGAGCATTTTATGCACGTTCGCCTCTGATCCTGCGGGCGAGCTGGATGTCCTTGGGCATGATGGTGACGCGTTTCGCGTGGATAGCGCAGAGGTTGGTGTCCTCGAAGAGGCTCACCAGATACGCCTCGCTGGCCTCCTGGAGGGCCATCACGGCGGAGCTCTGGAATCGGAGGTCGGTCTTGAAGTCCTGCGCGATCTCGCGCACCAGACGCTGGAAGGGCAACTTGCGGATCAGGAGTTCGGTGCTCTTCTGGTAGCGACGGATCTCACGGAGGGCGACCGTGCCGGGCCTGTATCTGTGCGGCTTCTTCACGCCTCCGGTGGCCGGTGCGCTCTTGCGGGCGGCCTTGGTGGCGAGCTGCTTGCGGGGCGCCTTTCCACCGGTGGACTTGCGAGCGGTTTGCTTGGTACGAGCCATTTCTCTATCTCTTCACACACGCACACACAACAACAACAACTGAATTGAACTGAACACGGAAAGTCTCTCGTCCGAAATGTCCCCACTTTTATAAAACCCTCATAGATATATACACGCGCGCGCGCGCGAGAGCGCGAAACGATCGTCTCTCTCTGTCTTTGCGCACGAGGATTGAGCGACTAAGAACGAACGAACGAAGCGGAGCGGTCGGGCGTCGGGCGGTGAGAGTGTGGTGAACCGGGAATCGAATCGAAGATCGAATGAAGCACGATAGAAAATATGGATGACTATAACGACAACAACAAGAAGAAGAAGAATAAGTAATAATAATAATAATAATAATAACAATGGGAAAATGAATAAGAAAAGAAAACAACAGTGGTGAAAATGATGAAATGAAATGCGGTGTATTATATATATTATATATATATAGTAGTCGGTTAGGAATGTATATATAATAATAATAATAATATGTGACACACATGAAATGAAATCAGAAATAGAAGGATTATAATAGCATAGATAAATTCCAGAGAGAGTAAAGTAGTTTTGATTAATTATTAATAATAATAATAATAATGTGTCGTTAGTTAATTGACCTTTCTTAGATTCAATTCAACCAAAAAAAAAAAAAAAAAAAAAATAACAAATCTATTGATTAGCTTAGCTTATGATTATGATGATGATGATGATCGGTAGTCATAATACAAAATCTGTGCGCATGCATCAACTTTTTGAGGGACAGACGTTTTCCGAGAAACTGTATATTTCAACGTGAATCATTTAGTGGCCCTGAAAAGGGCCTTTTTGTCTAGTTGCGGTGGCGGCGATGATGATGATGATGTTGTTGTTGTCGTCGTCGTCGTCGTGGTGGTCGTTGTTGATGCGTGTATTATATATAGTAAATATATATTAGCAAACACGCACACCACCACGACGCACACACATTAGCACACACAACACAACACAATACACGCACGCCGCCGCCGCCGCCGGAAGAATTCCTGTGAGCGCCTCACTTGGAGCTCGTGTACTTGGTGACGGCCTTGGTGCCTTCGCTGACGGCGTGCTTGGCCAACTCGCCGGGCAACAGGAGCCTCACGGAGGTCTGCACCTCCCTGGACGTGATCGTCGATCTCTTGTTGTAGTGGGCGAGGCGCGACGCCTCGGCGGCGATGCGCTCGAAGATGTCGTTCACGAACGAGTTCATGATGGACATGGCCTTGCTGGAGATTCCGGTGTCCGGATGGACCTGTTTGAGCACTTTGTAGATGTAGATGGCGTAGCTCTCCTTCCTCTTGTGCTTCTTCTTTTTCTTGTCCGATTTGGAGATGTTCTTCTGGGCCTTGCCAGATTTCTTGGCGGCCTTTCCGCTAGTCTTGGGTGGCATGTCTACTAATACTTTTTATTAGAGAGAGATATAAAGATACGAACACTCTGAGCGCAGAGGTGACTGTGTGCCTGTCCGTCCGTGCTGTCTTCTTCCTGCTCTACCGTGAGGGAGCGGGGGGATGGCTCCAAGGCGTTTGCCTCTTAGCCATTGTTTCTCTCGGCACTCACTACTGTGAGTGCGTCTCTGGGTCGGGCTAATAGCCCTTTGGGATGAGCACCATTTGGGGTGGTGCATGGGATAAGGGAGTCTTGATGGGTGAGCGTTTGCTACCTGGGCGGTCTGCCCAGCCGGGTGAGACCCTCGGTTACCCGGGGGAGGCCCAGCTTAGGCGACCAGCGACCATGGTAGCAGCTCAGGAGTCACGGTTGGGTGGTAGGAGATCCCTCGGGAGACGTCGGTGAGGTCCTTTGTCTGGTGGTCTGCTATGCCAAGGGGCTATGTTCTGCAAGTGCAGGTGGTCCGATATATCGGCGCGGCGAAACGCGTTGGACGCGAGCCGGCCGATATGGTCCTCCAGGCTTTCCACCTGCATGTCTCGCTGGAGTGTGGAATTGCGGACGAAGCGTGGGGCCTGGGTAACATGCCTGAGGGCGATGTTCTGGACCACCTGCAGAGTTTCTCGTAGGCTGGGTTTCGCTAAAGCGTACCACGCTGGAGCTGCATATGTGAGGTAAGGCCTCACATAGGTCTTGTATAATGAGAGCTTGACCTTGAGTGGGAGTCTTGCTTTGAAGAGGGGGCGCAGCATGTGAAGCGCTGCCCTTGCTGTGTTGGCCGCCTTCTTGGCATGTTTATCCATCGTGAGTCTATGGTCGATGATCACACCCAGGTAGGTGGCCTGCTTAGTCCAGGGGACCTGCTGGCCCAACAGACTGAGCGGAGGAGGCAATGTTCGGCGACCGGAGAAGGAGACTGCTTGGGTTTTCTCAACATTGAGGGCGAGCCTCCACTCCGCCAGCCAGTCAGGCAGCAGGTCGAGAGCTCGCTGAAGTTTGGAGGTAGCATGCTGTGAGTTGAGGGACTTCGTAACTAGGGCTACATCGTCGGCATAGAGTACCAATAGGGTGCCCTCCTGGGTGGGGATGTCATCTGTGTACATTGAGTACAAGAGTGGTGCCAATATGCTGCCCTGCTGGACGCCGGCAGCGATGGGGTGGCTGTTGGAAATAACACTCTCCACCCTCACCGCGAAGGTCCTGCCCTGAAGGAAACTGGCGAGGACGAGTGTTAATGGCTGGGAGATGCCAGCCCTGAGCGCTTTGTGCAGGAGCCCAGGGTGCCAGACGCGGTCGGATGCGCTGGCGACATCTCGGAAGGCTGCGACTGCACTCTCCTTCCTGTTGTTGGCGGCTGCTACGAAATGCAGCACTCTAGCCAGCTGCAGTGTGGTAGAGTGACCGGAGCGGAAGCCAAACTGTTCTTGACGTGGCTGGAAATGCGTCTGGAGAAGTGGCAGCAGGAGCTTCTCGAACAGTTTGGCTACCGAACTAAGCAGAGTTATGGGCCGATAGCCTTCCGGTCTTCTTGGGTTCTTCAAGGGTTTTGGCAGCATTATTACCAGGCCCTTCTTCCACGCCTGGGGAAAGTAGCCCAGGCGCGGGATTGCACTAAAGAGCCTGGTGAGAGCAGCGACGAATCGCATCGGTAGGTGACGCAGAGCTCCGTTTTTTATTCCATCATTGCCAGGGGCTTTGTTAACCTTTCACCTTAGGATGGTCTTCTTCACCAACGCTGGGGAGAAGAATGGCGTCAAGTTTGGCGATGTGATTGGGGCAGCCAGAGTCGTCCGGACCTCGGCTTCCAGTTGCCCGTGATCAGCTGGTCTCTCACTGGGATTGGGTTTGAACTGCGACTCCAGGTACTCAGCCAACAGTTCCGCTCTCTCTGCGGCAGGATAACAGAGAGAGCCGTCGGGTCTATACAGTGGATGTGTGGCCGGCTTCTTTTTGGTGAGCTGGCGGCACAGGCGGAATAGGGAGGTCTGGTCCTCGCATGACCTGTCTATCCTCTTCTCCCAGTCGATCGCGTTGGCGTCTGAGAGTGCCGCCCTTATTTGTTCCTTGAGTCGATTGAGAGTCGTCTTTAGGGTAGGGTCCCTGGTGCGCTGCCACTCTTTGCGGGTCCTTCTCTTCCTATCAATGAGGGCGCGTATGTGACCAGGGATCGGGAGTCTATTCCGGGGATGCGCAGGGCTAGTTGCCTTTTGCATGGCTTCTTGAATGGACGTGGTGAGCGTCTCCACCAGGCGGTCCACACTGGATGGATCAGTGAGGGGTTCAGGAGTTGCAAGCTGCTGATTCAAGAGGACGGACTCAAAATGCTCCCATGAGATACGTCCTTTAGGTGCTGGGCCTCTAGCTAGTGCCAACCTGCCCGAGATTGTGGCCAGGACAGGCTGGTGATCGGATCCGAAGGAGTCCGGCAGCGTTTCGAGGTCCAGTGAACTCAGTCCTCTGTGAACTGCTAGGTCGATGGTCGACGGTTGGTTGGTGCTGATTGCGGAGAAGTGTGTCGGCGAGTCCGGGCCGGTCACCACGTATCCGTATCGTGTGGAATCCTGGTAGAGCTTGCGCCCTACGTGAGTCGTGACTATGCAGTGCCAAGTCGAGTGCTTGGCATTCCAGTCGCCGGCTGCCAGAGTGGGTACGGTGCCATCCATCAGCTTGCGAAGGTCAGCAGCAACGAAGATCTCGACGCACGGCCGGTATATGGCATATATGCGCAAGGGAGCGTTATTGCAGAAGGTCTCGATGCCCAGCGACTGCAAGGACTGAGTGTCGAGGTTCGGAAGCTTCTGGAAGACCAGGTCCTTCCGCACTGCCACTAGAAGCCCCCTGCGACCTTGGGGATCGTCCAGCCGCAGTACGTGAAAGCCTGGTAGGTTGATAGAGTCCGATGGGTGCAAGTGTGACTCGTTGATGAGGGCCACATGGGCCTTTTCTTGCTGCAGTAACACTCGGAGGAATGGGAGCCGCCTCCTGAGTCCCGCGGAGTTCCAAAACAAGACCCTTAGTTCTTCAGGCATTGCGGAGGAGTTTAGTCATGCCTTCAAGAACGCATTGAACAGGGTCTCGACCTTCCCTCAGGGCGAAGAGTACCTCCTTGAGGGTGTCGATAGCCCTGTCAATGGCCATGTGAGCAGGCGGGAGAGTCCCGGCCTGTGATGTCTCTCGAGTAGTTTGCTGGTCGGTTTTCCCTGCCGACTGAGCTGCTGTATGTGTGGAGGCGGCTGCGCTGGCCTGCTCCGGCTTCATCTGCTTCTTTTTGTTTTTAGTAGAGCGCTTCTTAAGGCGTCTTCCTCTTTCTGTGGGGTTGTTGGCCTGAGCCATGAGAGTCGGCGCGCCTGCTTCGGCGCCGACGGTGCTCATGGTAACTGGTGCTGCAGTTTTCCCGGAGTGTCTGGGTGCCAGCTGTGATAGAGCTACCGTACCTGCCCGCTTGTTACGCAGCTCCCTTTTAAATTGCGGGCAGGCGGTGTAATTGGCAGGGTGCGCGCCTCCACAGTTGGCGCAAGTCGCTGGTGTTTCTAGAGGCCTAGGGCAGTCGCGCGCGAGGTGCTCTTCCCCGCACCTCACGCACGCAAGCCGTCTGTGGCATCCATGGCTGCTGTGACGGAAGGCCTGGCATCTATGGCATTGCGCAGGCCCTCTTTTGCTGCGCCAAGCTTCTATCTTGATCCCGGGCATGTAGAGCAGCTCTGTCACTGCATAAATGCCCGGGATTAGGTCCGGAGTATTCGTTAGAACGGCGAAGAACACGCAGCCCGGCCTGCCCATCCTCGCTCTAATCGGGCGCACGTACTCGGCTTGGTAGCCGAGTTCGCCCAAAGCCTCTGTTATCTCCTCCGGGGTTGTCGTCACTGGTAGCCCGCGTATGGCCACCTTCCTGCTCATCTCGGAAGGCAGCGCATACGAGAACCATGACAGGTTCACAGTCTTCTCCAGCTCGGAGAGGTATCGTTGTATAACTCGGTACTCATCCTCCGAGCTGGGGGTGAAGCGCACCCCCCGTCCAAAGGGGCGCGCGTTTGGCGCATGGCCAAGGCTGTCCTTCAAGGTGCGGAAGTGCATTGCCCAATTCGGCAGGTCTTCAACGATGAGCGGCGGATAGCGCGGTCTTGCCGGCTGTGGAGCGGCTGCTTGTTGTGTAGCCGGCATCGCTGGCGGAGCCTGAGCTGTTTGAGCGGCTTGGCCCGTGCCAGGAGCGCGTAGCGCGTCGGCGAACGTCACTGCAGTGTCCAGAGCGGTCTGGGGATCAAGGTTCCCCAAGGTTCCCGCGAGGTTCCCGTCAGGTTCCCTCAGGTTCCTTTCAGGTCCCCTCAGGTTCCTTTCAGGTCCCCTCAGGTTCCCTTCAGGTCCCCTCAGGTTCCCTTCAGGTCCCCTCAGGTTCCCTAGGGTTCCCGGGGTTCCCAGGGGTCCTGGTGATGCTGCGATGGGCCTGGTGGGAAGCACAGGTCCAATTTCGGCTTTTCTTGTGAGCCGGGGGTCTCTTCTTGCGCCAGGGTGCAGATGAGCGCAGGGCCTCTTGGCGTCTTCAGTCGGTGAGTCGTTGTCGGAGGGCCTGGGCCTCCTGACGGGCGTCAGTGCTGGTGCTGGTGCTGATGGTCCCTCGGTGGTGGTGGTGTTGGCGGCGCGCTCGAGCTCCCTTCCCTTGTCATTCAGGAACATGGAAATATGTTCCAAGAGTGACCGGGAGAGGGAGCCGCGCAATTCCAGCTCCGCCACGACGAGCATGTCCGAGTGCAGCTGTGTCATGGGCGACAGCTGATCGTCCATGCGGGAGGGGGCGGAGGGGGACCTCTTCGGTCTGGCATCTTTGGTTACAGCGGCTGCGCGAGAGGCGCGCTGTGGTGTCACTTCCGTAGGGCGCGGGGGTGAACCCGCGGGGGGGGCGGTAATCTCCGCCGGCAAGGGGCCCGAATCCCCAGCATAACGCGCGGTAATATCGCGCGCTTGCGGGGATCGGCGTAACGCCTCGCCTGCGGAGGTAACCGCGGCGGAGGGGCCCGGGGGGGCGGTCGCGAAGGCTTCGGCTGCGTGGCCCGGCGATGTCACCGGTAGGCGGATGCTCCGGTACATGAACGGCGCGGGCGCAGGGCTTCTTTGGCGTGAGGTACGCTGGGGGCGGGGGGGAGGAACATTTTCCGACCCCACTGTAGCTGCTACTGGCAATAGAGGTCGCTGTCGCGAGCGCGACCGAGATCGGCTACGTCGCGAACTTCCACGATCACTCATATTGGCTTCGGTTTTGTTTACCCGCTCTCGGCAGTCATCGGGCCTCCTCGGGTTTTACACTCGGTTCAGCCCGGACGATCGAGGGGCGCGACGCGCGGAGCGACGCGGAACGCGGCACGAGCGCACGCGGGCGCTGGCGAAACTCGCCGACAATTTACTATTAAATTGCGAAGAATTTCTGAGAACTTGGATTTAGGACTCGAGCCGTTGAGTAGAGAACTCACAGGCGGGCAAGCAATCCGCCTGTCCGTGGACGAAATCCGTCCGTATAGGCCGCACTTGTGGACGCACAAACGCTCACGACGTACGCCATCTTTTTTGACGGAATCGACCAATCAGGACGCCGTACGAGTCACGAGAGGGGGGGGGGGAGGTTCACGGGAGGTGAGGAAGGAGCGGAACCGCCACCCCCCCCCCCCCCCCCCCCCCCCCCTCGCGTCCCGCCTCCCAGCAAGTGGCATGCGTTATGCGGAATACAGACGAATTCATACCATACATACATGAACAAAATGTACACTAATTCCTATTAGACAATTTGTAAATTATTATCTTTTATTTGTTTTTATATTTGATTTATTTATTTATTTATTTTTTTTTTTATTATTATTATTATTATTATCATCATCATCCCATTACTATGGATGATATGTCACGTATTTAGTGGGTTATCTGTTTAAGAATGATAGATAGATAGATATATTGTACGTTGTGTGTTTGATAATAGATTATATGATTTAGAGAGAGACGTCTCGCAAGATGAAACTTTCTATGCGCTAATCTGGTCAGCAAGCTTCCACGGAAATATTTTGTGGCCCTGAAAAGGGCCTTTTAATTAATTATAAAGAAAAAACATTCAAACACATCACACGCAGGACACACGCACAAAATGGAATGCACACGCACGTGTGCGTGCGTGTACACACACACACTCTGGTCGTAGTCGTTGTCGTGTGAGAGAGAATTAAGCTTTCTTCTCGGTCTTCTTGGGCAAGAGGACTGCCTGGATGTTGGGCAGTACACCGCCCTGCGCGATCGTAACTCCCGAGAGCAACTTGTTCAACTCCTCGTCGTTACGGATCGCCAATTGGAGATGCCTTGGGATAATTCTGGTCTTCTTGTTGTCACGAGCGGCGTTGCCGGCCAACTCGAGCACTTCGGCGGCCAGATATTCCATCACGGCGGCCAGGTAGACCGGTGCTCCGGCACCCACGCGTTCGGCGTAGTTCCCCTTTCTCAGAAGTCTGTGTATACGACCCACGGGAAACTGAAGTCCGGCACGATTGGAACGAGACTTTGCCTTTCCCTTCACTTTGCCACCTTTACCGCGACCCGACATGATGATGCACGCGAAGTATTAAACTTTTAACGACAATGTATAAAAATAAAAGATAACCGCGCGGAGAGAGAGCGCACTCGTAACGAACGCTCTTCAGGTTTGAATAGGAATTAAGCGGACGTTCCATTTTCCATTTCCATTTTCGAATGTGTAGTATGCTGTTGGCCCTATTGGCCTCTACAGCGTCACCGGGCTTTGGGAGGCCGAGCTTAAAGAGCTCCGAGCTTAGCTATGGCGCCATCGAAGGCGCCAACAAATGAGATCACGGTGTCGCAAGGGCGTCTCCTGTGAGACTCGGACCGCGACTTGCGTACACCGTTTGTAGTGGGGGACTTTGCTTCGCTCAGTCCGAGCTAGGCCTACTGGGTAGGGCTCTTGATGCCCTATTGGAATTTTAATTGCGGGCTCCTCTCGCGCCTAGGCGCGATTGGGCCACAGAAAAACTGGGACCTCGTCTCCACCGGCGGGGACGGTGTATGTAGCGTGTGTGTGTGCGTCGGTGTGTAGTCCTACCTACATATCTAGCGTCGTTCGCTTTTGTGATGGGGTCAGCATCATCGGTTAGAATATCCCTGGGTCTTAGGGTCGGCCCCAAGCCCGGACGTTTGACGTATGAGCACGCGTTTACTACCAGCGAGTTCGGATGTTTCGCGGCACTGTCGAAGTAACTGCTCGACAGTTTTCGACAGTGCTCTTTGACGGAGTCTATTTTAATGTCTCTGTGCAGATCGACGTTACGCATGTACCACGGCGCACCGGTGGCTATGCGTAAGAAACGGTTTTGTATTATTTGGAGTTTCCTTAGGTCAGTTTGTGCGAACACTACACTGGCGTAGGAGAAAATGGGTCTAACGCAAGTCTTGTAAATACGGATCTTATTCCGTAACGAAAGTTTGCTTTTAGAGCAGATGAGCGGATAAAGGCGACTGACTACGAAAGCTGCTTTGTTGCGAACGTAGGTGATATGATCTTTAAATGACAGTTTACTGTCGAGAATGACTCCTAGGTATTTGGCCTGAAGGGCCGCCGGAATTGTTTTGCCGAACAAACAGACACGACGCGCGTCGTCATTACGGCGAGCGGAGAAATGAACACACGAACTTTTATCGGGGTTGACCTCGATGCGCCATTTGGTGAGCCAGTCGCCTAATCGGTCCATGGCCGCTTGTAAGCGGTCGGCTATGTAGCCTGGGATGCGGCCGGAAGTGAAAATTGCGGTATCGTCCGCGAAAAGGGCGAGGTTTGTGCCACTCTGCCTAGGGATATCGTGGGTGTACAGGTTGTACAGAAGCGGGGATAGGATTGATCCTTGCGGAACTCCGGCCCTAATCTGCCTACTCGAGGAGAGGGTACCTTCGACCCTGTAGCGAAAGGAGCGGTTCGATAAATAGTTTCGTAAGATGTGCACGAGCCTATCTGGTATGTTAGCTTGTAAGAGCTTGAAAATTAATCCGTTATGCCAGACTTTATCGAACGCCTTGGCTATATCTAAGAAGACCGCCGCCGAGGTCAGCCTTCTGGATCGGATCAACAGGTATTCCGTGAGGCGGTGGACCTGGTGGACGCTGGAATGTTGGGCTCGAAAGCCGAATTGTTCGGGCGGGATGAGATTTTTAGCTGTTGTAACAGCCTGAAGTCGCACGAGAATAATACGCTCGTAAATTTTGCCCATTGAGCTGAGAAGGCTAATGGGGCGGTAACTTGACGGAGACGTACGTGGTTTACGTGGCTTGTGAATGCCTATGACTATGGCTTCCTTCCATTGATCGGGGAATGAGCACTCTCTGAGGAGTGTATTGAAAATTGCTACGAGTAGCGAAAGCAAATGGATCGGTAGGATTTTCAGGATCTTGTTCGTGATGCGATCGGATCCTGGGGCTTTTCTAGGTTTAAGGCCCTTGATTATGTCTTGGACTTCGTCAATGGAAGTGGGTCGGATGTAATCGCCTACTGGTGGTAACGGTGCCCATGTTTCAACTCGTGTGTCCACCGCGGCGACGTGATCTGGATCACACGGTTGTACCGAGGGAGAGCATTGGCTCTCTAGGTTATCCGCTAGGCATTCGGCCTTTTCTAGATCGTCTGAGGCTGTCGTTCCGTCCGGACGGATTAATGGCGGTATTTCTACTACGTTATCGTTTTTAAAGGATTTGGCTAGTTGCCAGAACGCTGTGTGCGACGGTGAAATTGTGGACAGTTTGTGATCCCAGTGTTCTTCTCTGAGGTCCGCGAACCGGGCTCGAACCAGTCTTTGGAGCCTCCAGAGTTCCCTACGGTTATCGGGCGAAGGAAAAGAATCGTGCGCCCTCGTGGCGATGTTCTTTTTCCTTATAAGTTTGCGAAGATCGCGCGGGATCTTGAAGAATCCATCGGGATTCGCCGTGATTTCCCTAGAACACTCGTCGAGAGTGTTCCCTAACCGGTTCGTTAAATCTACGATTGCCGCCTCGGCTACTTCCACGGAGTCGAGTCTGTCAGGTGAGTCAATGTCGGTAGTGTCTTCGTCGGGATTGCCTAGGCGTTCCAGCGAACTTAGACCAGTCGGTAATTTTAATTTTAGACAAAGATGAGGGACTCTCAGGTCCTAATTTAACAATAACGGGTCTGTGGTCTGAGTCTAACTCTGGAATAACTTCGATAGAGCGCACCCTGAGAGCGATACGCTGCAGGATGGCTATATCGAGAATTTCTGGGCGGCCTATTAGCCCGAATCTAGTTGGTGTGTGGGGGATGAGGAGCTCGAATTGAGACGATGTTAAGTCTGCTATGTTTGCGAGCGTAGCTCCTGATCTGTTCGTTCTATTGCAATTCCATCTGGTGTTTTTACTATTGAGGTCCCCGGCTATAATAACCGAGTCCCCCATGCTAAATAATAATTTAAGGTCCTCTTCGAGTAAGTCCTTTGTAGGAGCGAGGTAGGTGGATGCAATAATTATTGGAGGGTGTCCAGTCATGTGAACCTGACATACCGATACTTCGATGTTAGTTAGCGTCGGCGGCGGAACGAGCGGGACGACGTGAAGCGTCTTTTTGTAAAAGATGACGGTGCCACCGAGGGCGCCGTCTCTGTCGTTTCTAATCGTGCGGTAATTTGCTATCTTGGGATCTCTGTTACAATTTCTCAGAAACGTTTCCTGTACTAAGAATAAATCTAAGTCTTTGTTTTTAACGAAATCGCGGACTAGCCCCATTTGCGTGTTAAGGCCGTTAGCGTTAAAATAACCTATAATGAGAGAGCGCGGCTTGACTCGCGCGAGTCTTAAATCGGGCGCGTTAATTAAGTTACTATTGCTGACCGCCATTTGAGTTTAATAATTTTGCGTATTGAAACGCATGATTTTGGCGATTAGCCTCGTGTGTCGGCTAACCATTTGAATACGGGCTTGAGGAGCTCCGTCCGTGTACCTAAGCCCTCCCGCGAGGGCTGCGATTTCGTTCGCATCTAAAGTGTTTACGAATCCTAACACGAGCGCTATGTCGTCTTCCAAGGGGTCCGTCCCCTGGGGAGTCGCTTTCGGCATCGGTTGCCTAGGCGCGGTCCGAGGCGCTTGTGGATGAGGTCTCCTCGGTTGAGCCGTGGCTGCGTTTGCGATGGCAGCTGCTTGCGTCTCAGGGAGAGGCTTTTTCCACGCGTTTGCGGAAGGCAGTGGGGCCGGTACGTACGCTGCTTGAGGAGCGGCTGAAGGCCTGGCTGTCGGGTTTTGCGCTTGACGGGAAGGCATCGAAGCCTTATGCGTCAAGCCGCCCTTTCCGCCGGTCTTGCGTGGGGCCCTGGAGCATCCGCGGTAATTTGCGGGGTGCCCCTGGGTCTCACACAAGACGCAGCTGGGAGGTACGGCAGGGTCCGGGACCTTGCGCGAGCAATCTATGGTTGCGTGGTCGTCTAGACACTTCACGCACCGTGGTTTGGCATGGCAATTTTTGGCCGAGTGCCCGTAGAGTTGGCAGCGATGACACTGCCCTGGAATGCCACGAGACCATGGCTTATCTATTTTAATGCCTGTTAACTGGCATACCGAGCGGATATTAAATATTTGTTTCCCCTCTGGTGTACGTTCGAGGACGGCCAAGACCATGTCGTAGCTTTTTTTTGTGAAATTATTAAACATGCGGTGTACCGCAATTATGGGGAGGTTTTGGGATTGAAGATCCCGATAAATGGTCTCCGTTTCGATTTCCTTCGGGACTCCCTTTAGGACTACGCGTAGTTGGCGTTCGTCCTCGAGGGCGAAGGAATGGAAGCCTACGGTTTTGCTTCTTAGATGTGCCGTAAGGGCCCTATGATCTTTGGGTGTGATAACCTGCACCCGTATGCCTTGTGATGTTGACCTTGCAGATTCGAACTGCACTTTGTTGTCCAACATCCATTTTGAAACGTCGTTCCACGCCTTTTTCTCCTGTATGACGATCGGAGGCGGAAGGCGGTCTTTGCGTACTCCGGCCGGTAGCGGTACCGAGCCGGGGGCGGAGTTGTTCGCGGAATTCACCGCATTGTAAGTCCTGTCGGTCGGTCGTCCGGTTTCGGAACCGGTTTTGTTGTTGGCCACCTGCGCGGCCTTTTTGTCTACCTGCGCGGCGGGTTTTTCCGTACGCGGGGACGCGGGTTTCGGGGAGGGGGTCTTTTTAGTGCTTGTGGCACGTTTTGCTGGCGTCTTAAGCGCCTTTTTAGCTTTCCGTTTAGCTGCTTTTGTTTTGACGGTCTCGAACCCGTCGTTTTCGTCGGCGGATTTTGACTCCCCGCTGGAGCTTTCGGTGTCGGAAACCGAATCCTCATCTGCCGAGGAGCTTGTCGACTTCCCGGATTCGGATGAGCCGTCCACACTGGCCATTTCCTCGTCCGAGCCGTCCTCGACCTCCTCGACATCCTCTGCCTCACTTTGGTCATCGACCTCCGGGGATTGCGCGATTTGCTCACACTCTACGTACTCCGTGAGTCCTTCAAGTGCGACGGGGAAATGCTCGGCGACGTAAGCCAGCAAGTCCTTGGCGTTAAGGCGAACCTTTTCTATTGATTGACCCCCCGCCATGGCGAGGGGTGTGTGCCTAATTATGACCTAATGTCTCGGCCTTGTGGGGCCGGGGTGTGTACCTGACCTAGGCTAATAACTGTGTATTACTCACTCGGGTGCGATCCCTGGAGGCTCCTACGGACACTAACACAACACTACACTAACAACACTAACTAGCGACGACGGCCGCTCACGAAACGACGTCGCGGCGACCCGTTGCGGACGTGGGGTCCGGTCCTCTTCTATTTGGCGTCCTGGTCTTCTTTCTTCTTGCTTGAAGTGCGTGCGTGTGCGTGTGCGTAAACGGATTCTTTATAAATAATTTTATGAACGATATAATGGCTTGGCCGAGCGGACATCGAGACGTCCGTGCGGTTCAGCGATCGGAATCAAGCGGACCCCCAGCGGACGTTCTAAGCGGACGTTCTAAAAATTCACTTTTTTATAGTTTTAAGGGATCATTGCGCGCATATATGGTGGGGACGCGAACGAGCATCGCCGCAAGCGACGGTGCACGAGGATAGCCGACGATCGCCGAATCGTTTTGTTTTCTTATAACTTTATTTATTTAAAAATAAAAAAAAAAAAAAAATAAATTAAAAACATCATCATTTTTTTTTTTTTTTTTTTTATCAATTGACTACACTATATTAAGTCCAAGTAGATAAATGTGTGGGTGTCTTAGATAGTTCGATGCCTAATACTAATGTTTACTAATAAGACTTATCGTATTTGTAACTGAATAATTTGAAGTTTCTGTTTAATGCTTTCCAGAGTGACGGAGAGAGAGGCGTGTGAAGAGAGATTCGAATAGAGGAGATGGAACAGGATTGTATGCCACGTGTCCGATAGGTTAGTTCGTGTAATTATTTATTATTTATTTTATTTACTTGTAACTTGAAAGTGAGACGACTTCTCGTCGATGAAACTTCACCACCGATCGTATGATATGTAATATGTTATTACTATTACAACTACTACTACTGCTCGGTGTGTATTTAGAAACATTTGTTAGCCCTGAAAAGGGCTTTTTGTGTCGTGCTCTCTATTAGAGATGCACATTCCGTAGCGCGTTCTGTCGCCGTCACGCACACACACATGATTTGTGCGAGTGTGGGTTATTTAACGTTCATTTAGCGACGCACACTTGTTATTTTATTCACTTTTTTGGCGTGGCGGACGCGGCTTTTTTCGCGGCCGGCTTCGACCTGGGCGTGACGGCCTTCTTCGGCTTGGGCGCTTTTGGTTTCTTGGTCGGCGGTTTGGCAGTCTTCTTCGCCTTCGAAGCGGCGCCGCCCTTCGCTTTAGAGGCGGAGGACGAGGCGGCGGCGGCGGCGGAGGCCTTCTTTGCGGCTGCGGCGGACGGTGCGGGCTTCTTCTTCGCGGCGGCCGCCTTCTTGTCCTTCACGGACGCTTTAGCTTTGGACTTGGACGGCGAGGACGGCGCGGCGGCGGCTGCCGAGGCGGCGCCCCCCTTCTTCCCCCCCCTGCCGCCGGCGGACGAAGCCGCCGCTGCGGCTCCCGACGCCTTCTTCGACCTGGACGAGGCGGCGGCGGACGACGCGCCAGACGCGGCGGCGGAGGACGCCTTCCCGGCGCCGCCGCCGGCCGCCGCCTGCTTGCTCTTCGAAGCGGACGACTTGGATTCGAGCTTGAAACTGCCCGAAGCGCCCTTGCCCTTGGTCTGTATCAGCGCGCCGGACTCGACGGCGCTCTTTAGATATTTTCTGATGAACGGGGCCAACTTCTCGGCGTCCACTTGGTACTGGGCCGCTATGTACTTCTTGATCGCCTGCAGAGACGAACCGCTGCGCTCCTTGAGCTCCTTGATGGCGCTGTTGACCATCTCGGAAGTCTTAGGGTGGGTCGGTTTCGCCTTCGGCTTCTTGGCTGCGGCGCCGCCGGCGCCCGCCGATTTCGGTTTCTTCGCCGGCGTGGCGGGTGCGGGAGATTCGGATGCTACTGCAGCGTCGGCCATTTTATTACTACAATTATTTATGTATGCTCAATACTATAAACACGCACACAAACAAACACCACACTACACACGATCGCTCACAAAGAAAACGAGAGACTGTTCTGTACGGAGGCGACGCGAGGAGTATAGTTTATATATATATCGACGACTACTACGTTGTACGATACTGCCGTGGCAGAGGTCGCTAGTGGCAGTAAGAGCGGTAGCGATACCGTGACGAGAGCCGCGGTGTCGCTAGACGTTTTCTCGTACGAACGCTTATGACTTTTCACTAACATGCGTCCAGAAAATTGTGATTTTTTCACTTTATGAGGCGCCGGGACGGACCCGCCGCCCGTACGGACCCAGTCCGTGAACCTGCCCACCGGCCGGCGAGCCGACTCGCATCGCACGCGGCGATTCGGTGGAAATACGAGCCGTCGAATTCGTCGAGGTGCCACGTGCGTACCTCCGGTCGAGTTGAAAATTAATTTTTCTCTATAAAATTCTAATGAAACCTTAATGCAATTCGACAGATCGGAAGCGAGGAATATCCGCCAGCCGGTAGACATCGAACGGTCGCCGTGCGACCGTCCGTCGACCCCCTGGAGGAGCTCCAAGTGGAGCCTCGTAAAACACCCGATGCCCTAGCAGAGAGACGACGGCCGCCGTTGTCGAGTACACCGAGTGTGTTTGCAGGGTGAGTGTGCAATAGATGTATTATGATACACATTTTTTTAATTTCAATGTATTTTATTATATATCGTTCTTTTTTATTTATTAATTTAGTTTTATTTTTTTTTTTTTTTTTTTTTCCTTCACTATATATAAATTCAATATTCAACATGAACATAATTACGATGAGACGATCATCATGAACGATAATAATATTCATACTCTCATCGTCCCTTCTCTCATAATATATTATAACCTATCGAAATAGAGATCGACAGACCGTCCGTGACCGCCGCACGAAGTACGTTTATACTACTTATTATTATTTATGTTCAATGAGTTATCAAAATTACATGGATAGATCAACTCTTCTTATTCGACCACCGTCGTTTGTTAGTCTCATAGTATGTATATGTTCGTACATTGTAACAAACAATATGTCAATTGAACCATGTGTTGTACTTTTGTTGTATATAAAAAAATTTAATATAATATATAAGAAAACATAAATAGTTTTTATTTATTTTTCTTTTTCTTTTTTAAATATCTTACATGGTGGGCATTATTTTCATACAAATACGTACGTTATATATATATATAACGATATATATATATATATATATATATATATATATATATATATATATATATATATATATATATATATATATATATATATATATATATATATATATATAATGATGGAGACGTCGTGCTTGCGTTCAGAAACTTTTTTCTTTTTAATACTGAAACTTGTGCGGCCCTGAAAAGGGCCTTTTTTTAATTTCTTCACAACCGCAACGCGGACATGCCAAGTCACATGCGGACGACCCACACCACACACCACCACCACCACACTTCGCCCGGGCGCCATAAGGAGACCGGTCGGGAGAGAGCAGATCATGATGGAGATGTGAACACGATCACACTGAACTCATTCTCACTATCACTACCATCGCCGCCGGTTTCACAGTGAACGATGACGACGCCGATGATGATGATGATGATGGTGGTGATGTGGGTGGCACACACACACAAACGGTGGTGACGAGGGCGTCCAGCGCCACGGTGTGAAGAATGTCACGCGCAGTTTGCTGCTTGCACACTGCACACTTCTTAGCCGCCGAAACCGTAGAGGGTGCGCCCCTGTCGCTTCAGGGCGTACACGACGTCCATGGCGGTGACGGTCTTCCTCTTGGCGTGCTCCGTGTACGTGACTGCGTCGCGAATCACGTTCTCGAGGAACACCTTCAACACGCCGCGAGTCTCCTCGTATATCAGGCCGGATATACGTTTGACGCCGCCCCTGCGGGCGAGACGACGGATCGCCGGCTTCGTGATGCCCTGGATGTTATCGCGCAACACTTTCCTGTGACGCTTCGCTCCACCTTTCCCCAAACCCTTTCCACCTTTACCGCGACCGGTCATGATGAGGATGCACTTGTATTACTCTTCTCTCGCAAGCGTGGCAGGGAGACGTGCTGCTCCCAACGTGTAGCTGTAACTTGTGTTAAAAAACGGGAGAATAGAAATGCTCTACCGTGGGGGAGCGGGGGGATGGCTCCAAGGCGTTTGCCTCTTTGCCATTGTATCTCTCGGCACTCACTACTGTGAGTGCGTCTCTGGGTCGGGCTAATAGCCCTTTGTGATGTGCACCATTTGGGGAGGTGCATGGGATAAGGGAGTCTTGATGAGTGAGCGTTTGCTACCTGGGCGGTCTGCCCAGCCGGGTGAGACCCTCGGTTACCCGGGGGAGGCCCAGCTTAGGCGACCAGCGACCATGGTAGCGGCTCAGGAGTCACGGTTGGGTGGTAGGAGATCCCTCGGAAGACGTCGGTGAGGTCCTTTGTCTGGTGGTCTGCTATGCCAAGGGGCAATGTTCTGCAAGTGCAGGTGGTCCGATATATCGGCGCGGCGAAACGCGTTGGACGCGAGCCGGCCGATATGGTCCTCCAGGCTTTCCACCTTCAAGTCTCGCTGGATTGTGGAGTTGCGGACGAAGCGTGGAGCCTGGGTAACATGCCTGAGGGCGATGTTCTGGACCACCTGCAGAGTGTCTCGTAGGCTGGGTTTCGCTAAAGCGTACCACGCTGGAGCTGCATATGTGAGGTAAGGCCTCACATAGGTCTTATATAGTGAGAGCTTGACCTTGAGTGGGAGTCTTGCTTTGAAGAGGGGGCGCAGCATGTGAAGTGCTGCCCTTGCTGCGTTGGCCGCCTTCTTGGCATGTTTGTCCATAGTCAGTCTACGGTCGATGATCACACCCAGGTAGGTGGCCTGCTTAGTCCAGGGGACCTGCTGGCCCAACAGACTGAGCGGAGGAGGCAATGTTCGGCGACCGGAGAAGGAGACTGCTTGGGTTTTCTCAACGTTGAGGGCGAGCCTCCACTCCGCCAGCCAGTCAGGCAGCAGGTCGAGAGCTCGCTGGAGTTTGGAGGTAGCATGCTGTGAGTTGAGGGACTTCGTAACTAGGGCTACATCATCGGCATAGAGTGCCAATAAGGTGCCCTCCTGGGTGGGGATGTCATCTGTGTACATTGAGTACAAGAATGGTGCCAATATGCTGCCCTGCGGGACGCCGGCAGCGATGGGGTGGCTGTTGGAGATAACACTCTCCACCCTCACCGCGAAGGTCCTGCCCTGAAGGAAACTGGCGAGGACGAGTGTTAATGGCTGGGAGATGCCAGCCCTGAGCGCTTTGTGCAGGAGCCCAGGGTGCCAGACGCGGTCGAAAGCGCTGGCGACATCTCGGGAGGCTGCGACTGCACTCTCCTTCCTATTGTTGGCGGCTGCTACGAAATGCAGCACTCTAGCCAGCTGCAATGTGGTAGAATGACCGGAGCGGAAGCCAAACTGTTCTTGACGTGGCTGGAAATACGTCTGGAGAAGTGGCAGCAGGAGCTTCTCAAACAGTTTGGCCACCGAACTGAGCAGAGTTATGGGCCGATAGCCTTCCGGTCTTCTTGGGTTCTTCAAGGGTTTTGGCAGCATTATTACCAGGCCCTTCTTCCACGCCTGGGGAAAGTAGCCCAGGCGCGGGATTGCACTAAAGAGCCTGGTGAGAGCAGCGACGAATCGCATCGGTAGGTGACGCAGAGCTCCGTTGGTTATTCCATCATTGCCCGGGGCTTTGTTAACCTTAACCTTAGGATGGTCTTCTTCACCAACGCTGGGGAGAAGAATGGCGTCAAGTTTGGCGATGTGATTGGGGCAGCCAGAGTCGTCCGGACCTCGGCTTCCAGTTGCTCCTGATCAGCTGGTCTCTCACTGGGATTGGGTTTGAATTGCGACTCCAGGTACTCAGCAAACAGTTCCGCTCTCTCTGCGGCAGGATAGCAGAGAGAGCCGTCGGGTCTATACAGTGGATGTGTGGCCGGCTTCTTTTTTGTGAGCTGACGGCACAGGCGGAATAGGGAGGTCTGGTCCTCGCAAGACCTGTCTATCCTCTTCTCCCAGTCGATCGCGTTGGCGTCTGAGAGCGCCGCCCTTATTTGCTCCTTGAGTCGATTGAGAGTCGTCTTTAGGGTAGGGTCCCTGGTGCGCTGCCACTCTTTGCGGGTCCTTCTCTTCCTATCAATGAGGGCGCGTATGTGACCAGGGATCGGGAGTCTATTCCGGGGATGCGCAGGGCTGGTTGCCTTTTGCATGGCATCTTGTATGGACGTGGTGAGCGTCTCCACCAGGCGGTCCACACTGGATGGATCAGTGAGGGGTTCGGGAGTTGCAAGCTGCTGATTCAAGAGGACGGACTCAAAATGCTCCCATGAGATACGTCCTTTATGTGCTGGGCCTCTAGCTAGTGCCAACCTGCCCGAGATTGTGGCCAGGACAGGCTGGTGATCGGATCCGAAGGAGTCCGGCAGCGTTTCGAGGTCCAGTGAACTCAGTCCTCTGTGAACTGCTAGGTCGATGGTCGACGGTTGGTGTGTGCTGATTGCGGAGAAGTGTGTCGGCGAGTCCGGGCCGGTCACCATGTGTCCGTATCGTGTGGAATCCTGGTAGAGCTTGCGCCCTACGTGAGTCGTGACTATGCAGTGCCAAGTCGAGTGCTTGGCATTCCAGTCGCCGGCTGCCAAGGTGGGTACGGTGCCATCCATCAGCTTGCGAAGGTCAGCAGCAACGAAGATCTCGACGCACGGCCGGTATATGGCATATATGCGCAAGGGAGCGTTATTGTGGAAGGTCTCGATGCCAGCGACTGAAATGACTGAGTGTCGAGGTTCGGAAGCTTCTGGAAGACCAGGTCCTTCCGCACTGCCACTAGAAGCCCCCTGCGAGCTTGGGGCTCGTCCAGCCGCAGTACGTGAAAGCCTGGTAGGTTGATTGAGTCCGATGGGTGCAAGTGTGACTCGTTGATGAGGGCCACATGGGCCTTTTCTTGCTGCAGTAACACTCGGAGGAATGGGAGCCGCCTCTTGAGTCCCGCGGAGTTCCAAAACAAGACCCTCAGTTCTTCAGGCATTGCGGAGGAGTTTAGTCATGCCTTCAAGAACGCATTGAACAGGGTCTCGACCTTCCCTCAGGGCGAAGAGTACCTCCTTGAGGGTGTCGATAGCCCTGTCAATGGCCATGTGAGCAGGCGGGAGAGTCCCGGCCTGTGATGTCTCTCGAGTAGTTTGCTGGTCGGTTTTCCCTGCCGACTGAGCTGCTGTATATGTGGAGGCGGCTGCGCTGGCCTGCTCCGGCTTCATCTGCTTCTTTTTGTTTTTTGTAGAGCGCTTCTTGAGGCGTCTTCCTCTTTCTGTGGGGTTGTTGGCCTGAGCCATGAGAGTCGGCGCGCCTGCTTCGGCGCCGACGGTGCTCATGGTAACTGGTGCTGCAGTTTTCCCGGAGTGTCTGGGTGCCAGCTGTGATAGAGCTACCGTACCTGCCCGCTTGTTACGCAGCTCCCTTTTAAATTGCGGGCAGGCGGTGTAATTGGCAGGGTGCGCGCCTCCACAGTTGGCGCAAGTCGCTGGTGTTTCTAGAGGCCTAGGCAGTCGCGCGCGAGGTGCTCTTCCCCGCACCTCACGCACGCAAGCCGTCTGTGGCATCCATGGCTGCTGTGACGGAAGGCCTGGCATCTATGGCATTGCGCTGGCCCTCTTTTGCTGCGCCAAGCTTCTATCTTGATCCCGGGCATGTAGAGCAGCTCTGTCACTGCATAAATGCCCGGGATTAGGTCCGGGATATTCGTTAAAATGGCGAAGAACACGCAGCCCGGCCTGCCCATCCTCGCTCTAATCGGGCGCACGTACTCGGCTTGGTAGCCGAGTTCGCCCAAAGCCTCTGTTATCTCCTCCGGGGTTGTCGTCACTGGTAGCCCGCGTATGGCCACCTTCCTGCTCATCTCGGAAGGCAGCGCATACGAGAACCATGACAGGTTCACAGTCTTCTCCAGCTCGGAGAGGTATCGTTGTATAACTCGGTACTCATCCTCCGAGCTGGGGGTGAAGCGCACCCCCCGTCCAAAGGGGCGCGCGTTTGGCGCATGGCCAAGGCTGTCCTTCAAGGTGCGGAAGTGCATTGCCCAATTCGGCAGGTCTTCAACGATGAGCGGCGGATAGCGCGGTCTTGCCGGCTGTGGAGCGGCTGCTTGTTGTGTCGCCGGCATCGCTTTGCGGAGCCTGAGCTGTTTGAGCGGCTTGGCCCGTGCCAGGAGCGCGTAGCGCGTCGGCAAACGTCACTGCAGTGTCCGGAGCAGTCGGGGGATAAAGGTTCCTTCGGGTTCCCGCGAGGTTCCCGTCAGGTTCCCTCAGGTTCCTTTCAGGTCCCCTCAGGTTCCTTTCAGGTCCCCTCAGGTTCCCTTCAGGTCCCCTCAGGTTCCCTTCAGGTCCCCTCAGGTTCCCTAGGGTTCCCGGGGTTCCCAGGGGTCCTGGTGATGGTGCGATGGGCCTGGTGGGAAGCACAGGTCCAATTTCGGCTTTACTTGTGAGCCGGGGGTCTCTTCTTGCGCCAGGGTGCGGATGAGCGCAGGGCCTCTTGGCGTCTTCAGTCGGTGAGTCGTTGTCGGAGGGCCTGGGCCTCCTGACGGGCGTCAGTGCTGGTGCTGGTGCTGATGGTCCCTCGGTGGTGGTGGTGCTGGCGGCGCGCTCGAGCTCCCTTCCCTTGTCATTCAGGAACATGGAAATATGTTCCAAGAGTGACCGGGAGAGGGAGCCGCGCAATTCCAGCTCCGCCACGACGAGCATGTCCGAGTGCAGCTGTGTCATGGGCGACAGCTGATCGTCCATGCGGGAGGGGGCGGAGGGGGACCTCTTCGGTCTGGCATCTTTGGTTACAGCGGCTGCGCGAGAGGCGCGCTGTGGTGTCCCTTCCGGGGGGGGGGGGGGCGCCCCCGGGGGGGGGGGCGGTAATCTCCGCCGGCAAGGGGCCCGAATCCCCAGCATAACGCGCGGTAATATCGCGCGCTTGCGGAGATCGGCGAAACAGCCTCGCCTGCGGAGGTAACCGCGGCGGAGGGGCCCGGGGGGGCGGTCGCGAAGGCTTCGGCTGCGTGGCCCGGCGATGTCACCGGTAGGCGGATGCTCCGGTACATGAACGGCGCGGGCGCAGGGCTTCTTTGGCGTGAGGTACGCTGGGGGCGGGGGGGAGGTGCTTCATCCATCCCATCGGCTGGTGTCTGCTGGCAACTGTGGTCGCGGGCGCGAACGGGATCGCTCCCGCTGCGCGCCGCTTCGGCCGCTCATGGTGAGTCGGCTGTGCCTATGCGTGCCCGCCTGTGGCAGTCATCGGTCCAGGGACCGGGCGGTCTGCGGGGGCGACGTTGCTGCACGTCGCGGTGTGCGTCGCAGCGCTAAAAAGCGCCGGCGAAACTCGGCCAATTATTAATAATAAAATATGCAGAGTTCCGGTAGGAGTTGGTGACTCGTACCGATTTTAACTGTTTTGCGTAATTGCTATAAGTTAAAGGCAGGCAGACTTTCCGTTAAAAACGGGCGCCAGCGTTTCGTTATATATATACACTCACGTCGCCGAGCAGCTCTCGGCTCTGATCGGTTCCACTCGTTACTCGTCGTCGACGTGCGGGGGGCTTGTAAGATTTGCAAAAAAAAAAAAAAAAAAGGAATAGATTTCTATTACGCATTATTATAATAATTATTATTATTATTTTGGTCTCACACGATTTATTTATTTATTTTTTTTCTTTATTATTATTTCTCTCTCTCTCTCTCTCCAATATATGTCTCATATGCTGGGTGTATATAAAATTCAT